>LKNJ01007592.1:0-11862 GCA_002120245.1 Maccullochella peelii | reverse complement strand
CACACACACACACACAGGCACGGGTAGCCCTGTGTCCAGACAGCCAGTCGTGTGCCAAATGTTTAATGAACATCGGCTGGCAGACTATCATAAGCAAACCCTGGCCCACACCACTGTTTCATGATTAGCTACAACGGAACGGAACGGGGATACACACACACGCACACACAAACACACACTTTGAATCAATGGCTGTATAGAAACAAGATTGTGCATTCAGTATATGCAGAGCTAATAATGGGTATATTTCCAAAACACACTGGTGAATAAAAGACATTTGTCTGGTACAGTGCGTACCATTAAGGCTGAGTCGGGTTTGATTCCAGCCCGGGCCCTTTGCTGCATGTCATCCCCTCTCTCTTTCTCTCGCTTTTCCTGTCTCTATCTTTAGCTGTCACTATCAAAATGCCCCAAAAAATAATCTTAAAAGAAAAAACTATGCAATCACTCCTTTCAAAATATATAGAAATAAAAAAGGGGAAAAAAAGACATTTGTCTATTTCTCAGTTTCTCTAATTTTGACTTTATAACTAATCTTGTTACACTTCTTTCTTTACCTCTTAACATCTGTTTATTTCTCATTATTGTTGTCTCTCATATCTACATTTTTAACTTTCTTTTCATGATATTTTCTTCCTTTCTACCTCTGAAGACTGTCTGTCTTCCCCCTCCATTGTCATTATTTTTCTTGTGACAGACAGCTACTCGTCATCTGTGACAGACAAACAAAGAGGCTTTATTTTTCAGCAAAGAAAAAGTAATCTCTTTTGTTGTAAGAAATAATAACAGGAAAAGGGGACTCTGACATACAAATAGGGCTGAGTTGCACAAGTGTCCATTTAAGTCATTTAAATGCTTTGATTTGTATTTCATATAAGCACTAAGTCAGCTTCACAGGTCATGTACAATCATATCCTAATAATAATTTAGGTTAACTGTAGTTTAAACAAGGTTAAGCCTTGTTCACAGCCATTCTAGCAGCTTTGTGAGGCTGTACTTGCTAGTGTCAGCATGCTAACACACTCATAATGACAATACTAACATGCTGATGTTAAGCAGGTATAATGTTTACGTGCTCGACAGCTTAGTTTACCATGTTAGTACCGTGTTATTTGTTTATTAGCACTACTCACAATAGCTGAGAATAATGGGGATGTCATTAGCTTTGCAAGTATTTCGTCATAAACCAAAGTATTGGACAAATAAAAATTTTGACCTGATAATGGGCATGAGGAAAAGTTTTTACAATTCATGCTTAGGGGGCTGTGAACATCTGTAACAAATTTCATTGCAATCCATCCAGTGTTTGAGACACTTCACTCAAAACCACAAATGTCAACCTCATGATCGCCAAAATCTTTATGATTCATCTTCTGGGCACCACGGATACGTGTGCCAAATTTCATGGAAATTCATCCAAAAGTAGATATTTCAGTCTAGACCAAAGTGGTGGGCCGCCCAACAGACTGACAGACCAACATTAGCATCCCAGGAACCATACGGCTACCATGTCCATAACATAACAAACACAAATCTAACAAAAATCTAAATATAACAATTTAAGTGGTATAGTTCAGTGAATACGCACCATAGCATGGTAGAAGGCTCTCTACACCACCTACAATGTGCGACAAAGCACTGCAGATGAATACAAATATGTGTATCTTAGGAAAACGTAGCTTTACCTTTAATGCAGTTGTGATTTTGTATGAACTTGTGTTAATGCCAAGCCTAGGCCCAGTAGCTAACAAAAATATTCTGCTTGTAAGCTTAAAGCCTAAAGTCAGTGCTAACATCAAAGCGCTCGTACACACCCTGAATTACAACAATGACAGTTTAGATCGCTAGCTAACAACTATACATAAACCCAAACATGTGGATGAATTGTATTTATGAATTATGAGCGAGACAAATTGTTATCGTCTTCTGAGGCTTTCACTCACACCGCTCCCTCAACATAGAGATCAATGCTCTCTCACCCACATGGAAAATTCAGTGATTATCCAATAACAATCAGATCCGCCCAAGACACATGAAGTGACTTCATTTGAATGGGGTCATAGTCTGGTCTTTCAGCGTATCCATCGTGATTAAGTAACTAGTATGTTCAAGTAATTATCAGAGGTTATGTTATACTGTAGCTCTCACAAAACCTTAGCAATTATCACATTCACAAACACATAGACACAGTTAAATTCTTTAAATACCTGTTTCACTGATGAAGCTCAAAAGGCCTTAAAATAAATAAACATACTAGGGAACTCGCTAGTATAAGCAGGTATTCATTACAACAGTAGAAAAAATGTGCTTGATGATCAGTTTGCAATAGATAAAAATAAAAGCAAGATGTGTATAAAATTCAAATGAGATAATAACCTGTGCAGTGTGAAAGTAATTCCCATAGCTACAGTTTTAATTAATTCATTTTCCATCATGCATCAGTGTTGTCTATTGGGGAGACTTTGATATAAACATAATGAGAATTTTGACAATGTGCCCTAGTCGTTTTTGAACAGTGTGCTGTGTGAATGATTTCACCATGGTTTCAAAATAAAATAAAATAAAAAGGTATGTCAAACAGCTCCATGGTTGTGTTACATATATAGATAGGTAAATGATGAAATACGCTGCAAAATATCTTGCTGGGTTTCTCTTGATTTATACTTGTGCTCGACTGTGATTTATTTAAAACTGTGCAAAGCATCCCTGGTATTTTAGCCCAGGAATCTTGGGGAGAAACATGGTTAACAAATGGGGAAACAAAGACTTGAGGAGGTTGCCAGCTGGGCAGAACAGATATTGCATTAGATAGATATGGTGTGAATGAGGAGAGATTAGGTGGTTAGAGACTCTGCCTGTGTTAGGTAAGTAAACTGTAGCAGCGGGATGCCCTGAGTCATTCAGCGTAAGCAGAGCTCTGCGGAGCTCCTTGTGTTTCTGATTAGAACTGTAATAGATTCATATTAACCCGTATTTTCATTAGCAACAAAAAACAGGACCACAATAAACTTATCACACTTCATACAGGAGTAAAGCCTGAACTTCATTTGGCTTTCTAATGCCTCCATTATTGACCATCATTTTCTTCTGTCCATTCTTTTTCTCTTTTTCCTTATGCTTAGCTTCAATATTACTTCAACTGTACTCTTGTTTCAACTCCACCACCTCATACTGTACGTACAAACACACACACACACGCGTGCAAAAACCTATTATCTGAAAAATTCAGCTCAGCTTCTGTAAAAAATAAAACCTCTATACTAGCAACAGAAAAATATCAGGCCTCAGCATTAGGGATCAAGCAGTCCTGAGAGTAAAACACCAATGGGCGCTGAATGCCAAAGAAAAAGCCACATCTCCCTGACATCATCCTCAGTTCTTGAAGGTGAACCTCTGATAAACAGTTTGAAATCTATTAGTCTGTCTGACGTATTGCGTTGGTTTCTATTGTTTTGACGTGTATTCCCCTCTGAGTTTCAGATCCTTAAAACAGTGTTAGAAGTCACAGGATGCTAATGTGAGAGAACTCATTTTAATGACTGAATCAATTGTTGCAGACTTAAAACCCCCCTTTTCACTTGTCAAGTCAATCAAGCTGTCTTTTTTTTGTTTGTTTGTTTTTAATTGTGAACGTGGATTACCTTATAAGGAAACATCGTCTGGCTGAAAACATGAGATAATGTAAAAGAATAATCATATATATATACATATATACACACACACACAATAATGGAATAGGGATTCTCAGATCACCTAGCCATAATAATCATTTGAGAGTGACTATAAACTAAACAGTGGTGTGATCAAGCAATTGAATATGGTGGTTAAGTATAAAGCACTGGAACTGCATGTTTACCCTGCAATAAACAAGATTAAAGTAAACCAATTGTCTTATGCGTCTTGCTGGAATTGAAGCTAGGACCTGACCAGCATACAATCTTGATAAGCCACTATTTTTCTTTGTGCCATATAAAAGAAATGGTTCCTCTTTCATGTATGATAGATGCCATATTATAAGATATTTCTCTCTGACACTCTCACTTTCTTTCCATTTAATGAGCCCTCATGAGAGGCTGATGTCATCAGGCCCATACGTACAGTATATTCCTGCACAGATGTGTGAACGCAGACATATAGTACATATAGTAATCATATTTAGAAACGGGAAATTATTAAAAATAGCCTTAGATGCATGCATTAGAGTCTATAGGCACGTATGATCATATATACAGTAGAAATTGGGCCCACATCAGATGCTTTTCTTAAATCCAAAATGAAAGATGAATCAGTAAATGATAAAATTATTGTTTATATAGCAATGTGTTTATCTGAATATCAAATACAAATCAAATGAGAATACTGACGCAAGACAGCAGATGAAAGTGCACCTGCTGAGGTCAAAACGCAGCAACAAGAGAACCAGAGACTACAGCACAATTAGTAGGTGCTGCTTCAAGTACACTTGTGCTCATAGATAGGGTTGTTAAAAAAAGTAAATTGAGTCTACTAAGGCACAGTATTCTCTTAACAAGGTATGGCAGAATGGACAATCAACCTTGACAGAACCAGTAATTGTTGACGACAAGCAAGTGGAGTAACAGAAAAAAGAAGAAAGCCATTATCCAATTAATCTGCTTTTAGAGAACATTCTCTATTGCTGGCTGGGGAGGGAGGGGGACAGAGCGAATTTGCATCGTTGTAGCAAGGTGTCTCTAGAGCTGCAGCTCAAGCAGTTTAAGAGCTGCACTTCCAAGCCAACCTGTGCCACCTAACGAAAAGAAACAACAGCAACAGTAGACCTGTAGATGCAGATGTGCCACCTACAGGCAAGGTAACCTGATTTGACAAAGAAAGGGGGGGGGGGGGTATTTTAATTACAAATCTGTTGGTGAAATGATTTTACTTATCCGTTTACTTTTAAATTGTTCCCCCTGGACAAGTGACTATTTCTCCACAGTTAACACATTGACATACCTGTTTGATGGTGAAGTGGCTGAAAAAGCTTGATATTAGCTGGTCAAGGTCATATAAGTATGTAAATGCTAAATTATCTTGATATAACCTTAGTGTTTTACAGCCACAAGGTGAATTTTATATCCATTTGAGTATTTCATATCCACTGGGGGTTACTTTGGTTCAGATCAGAATAAAAAATGTTGCATGCAGCTCTAACCTTGTCAAATCCAGTGGAGTCCTGGATCTGACCTGGTAGGTCAAACACATGGAAATTCTTTCATAACTGTTGATCGGATTAATAACATTTGGAAGCAAAACCACATTCCCATATAAAAGGCTTAAAGAATATTTTGGAAACATTTAATGAACATTTTAATACAATTTTCTACTTATGTCGCTATAGATGCTGCACAATCAGCGCATTTAAGATTGCTGTCAATTTCTGTTGGATATCTACTGTAAAAACTACTTTGACTACCTAGACTTGAATTCAGGGATTGTTATCCATACACCATAGAATTATTCTATTCTATGTTTCTATCTCTTCCTCAAAACACAGTTGACAGCCTTTCATGGTTCAGGTTACTTGCTGCTGTTTTCCTGTTCAAGCTGTACTTTGGTGGTCAAGAACAAATGACACCAACCTCACCCTACTGTCTTCTATCTGACAAAAGAGCCTAACAAATTAGTGCTTGCTAGGCAAAGACCTTTCAAATACATCTGTAATTAAGCAGCGAGACCTCATCATAAACTAGCAATGGGGTGTGAATTAGGAAGGAAGAAAAAGTAAATTGTTGTCTATAAATGCAATGTCAAGGGTTTTGTAAATGATAGATAATTAAGGGCGTCTCTTTGTTGCAAATCCTCAAATAATCAACACAGTTCAGTTACTTTGCATCAGTGGCTGTATGTTCAGTGAGAGCAGAGAGGCAAGACTGCCTATAGTGGAGTGGAGAGTGTAAACATGTGAAATCTGCTTATCTGTGAATTTTAAATTTAGAGGTACTGAGGCAATCTGACATGTTGTGTTTATTAGAATTACTCATGCACACCTACACCTCAGGAGAGGTGGTTTGGGAGGAGGCGGCAGGGTGTTTGGATGTGGGGTGTTTGGGTTCACTAACAGGAGCAGCTGGACAGGCGCCAACAAGACACTGTTCTCACCTAACAATCTGTATATATGAAACAGAGGGCTGCTATCAACAGGGTGGTACCTTGAAGGTTTTGTGTCACTTCCTGTTTGTTTTAGCTTCTGTGCTACCATACCGTACCATCTCCATGACAACAATGTTGGCCCTGGGTTTGGAGAGCTGGTGATCCAGTAAGCTTTGTACTGACAGTGGTGGAAGGAAGGAGCGAGGCTTTGATTGATAAGCAAAGCTGCCTACCTCAGGCTCTACTTGGCTCTGACAGGGACAAAACAGCAGTCTGCTGCGCCTGCCACTGACATTTGTTATAAATCATTGGCAATTTCATCAGTCGAGAGTGAGAGACAGAGAAAGCCACAGAGGGGGGAGGGGGGGAGACAAAAAAAAAAAAAAGAGAGAACTAGACAACCTGTCTCTTAACATTGTTTATTCCATTTGTTTTTACTTTGAGCTCAGCATTCCTGTCCCTTCCCTTCACTTTCCGTCTTGGTCCTCTATGCCTACCCAGAAACACCTATGTCACAAAGCATAGGGTCAGGACAGCTTTACTCAGAAGAATTGTGCTGTAACTCACCTTGAAGGGTCAGTTCACACAAATTACAAAAAGACATTTTCCACTTACCCCTAGTGATATCTAGCCATGCAGATAGTTTAGGTTTTATCTGCTAGGATTTGATATAGATATCTGTTTCTGATTCCCGCTATACCAATATAATGAATGAAAGGAGAATTGTCATGGCTGAACTGACAAGGGCTATCTGTATGTCACACAAATATATACATTATCGATGACAAGTAATGCTGAAAATACACTATAGCTTCCCTGGTGTACCTATTTTATGCCTACCTCTATGGCTATGTGCACACATACGACAAAAGCAAACTTATCAGTCTTTGACAAATTTGTGAGATGACTTTCCCACTCCACAGGTTTCGGCCATTTACAGTAAATGTGAACAGGTCAGATACAAGTGATCGAGTCCTTGATGCTGACATTTTCAAATATGTTTGAGCTTAAAGGCACAAGATCTGCAGTCGTCTTGTAGTATGTGATAAATGATGACAAGTTCTGAGAGCTGTGGCCAATGAGAGCTCCTGAAGAACGCAGGTGGAAAAGCTGGAAATTACTTTAGTATATGTGTAATCTAAAAAGTGTTACAATAAACAAGCAATGCACTTAGATTTCTTACAACCGAAATCCTTGTCAAGAACCTCATAGTGTGGGACCCCCATTTGATCTGCATAGTGTGATCATCATATGTTGGTGAGAGCAAATCAGCATTTAAGAAATCGTATAGCATGCTCTAGGCTCAAAAGGTTTGTCTGGACCTGCAGGGGTAAAAGCTAAAATGCGTAATACTGCTCGCCCTCCATTTGACAGATTAGGAAAACAGCTAGGGCGTAAGTTGTTGAAAGGGTTCCATAAAGAAATATACTACATACACCTCCACATATTTTATTTCATTGCCATGCCTCTCTTTCTTACGCTCTGTCTCCGAGGCGTCTATCAACCACCTCTGAAATCTAGATAAAGCTGTAACAGAGGTGCGCTGGTCTGTAGTCATTGTTTCTTGATATTTATTTATCTCTGTTTGATTCTTCAAAGTGGATCATTTAAGCCTACTAAAGTGGATGTCATCTCCTTTACCCCCTTTCATCGAAGTATGAATCCTTCACAGTCTTGGGAACTGGGAGAAAACAAAATATAATGACTTACATCTAATAATAATAATAATAATAAAAAAAGATGACATAAGTAAGATCTAAATCAGTCATCTACAGAGTCAATGTGAACTGTCAACGTGTGAAGTTGAATTTGCACATGAAAAGCGCAGTGGTTTAACTTTAAGTGTTTCATTATTTGATTCCACTACACTGCCAGGAGAAGATCAGAAACATTTCTCTTTCCCTGATCTATTTTGGCGCTCATCATATTCCCCTCTCTAACACCTGAGACAGATAATTATCCATTAAAAAAGGAAAAACTGCTACATTTAGTAATTTCTTTCTGAGCAAAATGTTTTTAAATGTGACAGAGCAGAGTGACAAGCTGGAAGACCAATGATTATATCAATTAACAAAAAAATGACATCAAGTGATCAAGAATAGTTGTAGCTCTTGCGGGCTATTATATATTTATTTGAGAAGAAACAGTCACTTTAGAAGTTGAATCCTTTACAAAGTTCTGTATTCAAACTTCCTACAGACACCCACAGTTCATTTATCCAGTGTCTTCATGTGGTTATTTTTCACAGGCACCCATTGACTATTCTTTGCATGTTTCATGAAACTATATGGGATCATCTTTTAGTTCTGCCCATCTCTCTCACGTACAGAGGCTTCACATAATCACTCACCTCCCTGATAAATCATGTCACCTCTGCTGTAGCCCAAACACCTTACATTGTCAGAGCTCAGGCTCAGCTCGCTGGAGAGGCTGATGTATGGTTTACAGGCAGCCAACCACTTCTCTTTAAAACATTCCTAGGTGGATAAGCCTTGTTCATTGACCCTCTCACACTTCTGAGTCCATGCAGGCTGGCCAGTCTTACACTTTGTCTATGTAGTAAGAAGAGAATAAGGACAGATGTTATCCAAGGGCCACGTCAAGTGTGTGTATGTGTGTGTGTATACTAGCAGGGCAAATAAGGGTTTTGGTACCATCTTCTTAAAGCTTTCCACTGTTGTCTAGTCTAAATCGCAGAGCTGAGAAGCCAAGGCTTAGTCTCAAAGACCTCATGTAAGTGCCTCCCACTCTGTGCTTCTCCCCTTTTTTAAACAAACAGTAAGGGTCTCTTTTGACAAAAGCTAAATGTTTTCGAAAAGTACAACTATAATCCTAAAATGAATCATTCTAAAAATACTTTAAGGTTGGTATGAAGCAGTGAAGCCAGATTTCTACTTCATCATAGCAATGGAGCCTACATACATAGCCGGTGTAGCTATGCCGTAGACTATGCTATACCTGATGTGCATCTTATCAAAACTGTTGACATCATGTCGGGGCTATGCTGTCTACAGAGATACCACATGGATACCACAAAACTGGTCAGCTTGGGTTGCCGGTATCTTCTCCTATATGTTGTCAATGTCACTGGAGATTGTTGATAGTAAAAACAATAAAGGCTCAGTAATCTTCTTCTATTCAGTAACACTAGATTATATTTTCTGATTCAGAGAAAAACATTTCCACTGCAAACCTTCGGCTTGTCACAATTTTGGCTCTATCGCAATGTACATAAGGAAAGAAGGTGAACATGATTACTTTGGCTATTAATAATTGCAAGTCAGCAGTCTCCTATTCTGTAATGTTAGGTACACAAGGTGAACCTTCCAATCCCTGCTTTAAAGTGAATGAAAGAATGTAAACGTATATATTTAAAATATATATGTGTATATATATATATGTGTGTGTGTGTGTGTATATATATAAATATATATATATATAAATATATATATATATATATAAAAGTGGGATCACTTGATAATGTACAACACATCTGCCCAGTGTTGCCATAGTGCTATTAACAGGTAAAAAATAACTATAAAATCAATTCCTACATCATGGCATCATTCATTGGAAGAACCACTATATACAGTGACACACATGTAAATCCTGCTTATGTGGTGTCAAGTGTTAAATTGCTCAAATTTGCTACCCATGGCACTTATTGTAGGTATTTCAACAAGCATGCCATGTCCCATCGCACTTGCTAAATGTGCCAGTGCATGTGCCCTCAGCGCTTCGTGCACGAGCAATGTCTGCATCTATTTAAGCATACATATTTGCTGTGCTCTTCCATGGAGGAAATATTGAAAATATCCACTTTTTGCTTTTGTACAATGACAAAAAAGTGTTAGATACCACAGGAATACATTTGAATTTATATTATTTGAAAATGTAAAACATATGTATAAAAATTTATATTTTTTCAGAAACCCACTGGGCCTGTGTACATGCTACAAAAGTGTCATTGTAATCAAAAGAGGATGAGCCTTAACAGTAACACCATCTAAGCACCTAGGGAAGAATCTTAGTTTGATCAATATTGTTTTCAAATTTGAAAAACCGAAAGCGTCCTGGACTTTTGTCCATAAAGGCTTATAGCAATCCTGTGTAAATAATTGGTGTTGGGTATGTGCTTTAGGAGAACAGCATACTGTATCTAATTTATTCACTTCTGATCCAGGCCAAAGGATATATAAAAAATGAGAAGAGCACATGAAGCAAGATTTACGTGGGAAACTGACACATATGCATGTTGTCTTTTTTTTGGTTTTGAAGAAAATTAAATGACTTAGTTCTGGCAGCATTTAAAAGCTTACCTCTGTACATAACAATGGCAGAAATAACATTATGAGCGCAACACAAAGTGAGAGTAATGAGGTACACAAAACAGTAAAGTCAGTATAGCCGGATACATCCCAGCATCCCTGCTCAACCTGCTCTGTGTTTTTGCCAGTATCAGAAAATGTTATACCGAAGAAGCAAATAAGCAATTTTCTATTATTTTAGCTTGCAAATGTGAGGTACGTTATATCAAAACAAATGTTATAAATAATTGTGTTTGGCTAGAGATGCTCCTGCATGCTGAATAGAATCTGTGTGTATACGAGCGTGAGTATCTCTGTTGGACTGTGCCTGTGTGGACAAACGCAGAACTATCTGTGAAATACATTTAGACAGCCTCTTTCCTCTTTGTCTGACATCGTAATTACCATTCAAACTAGCCAGGCTAATTACGTCCCCGTTAAGAAAAATAATCAGGTTTGTACACAAATCAAGACTAGCCACAGATGCCACGGCCTAAAAAAACCAAAACAATAATCAAGTCTATTGGGCATGGTTATTATGTTTTCCATTAAATCAGAACTTGCATTAAGATTTAAAATGATCAATTATTCTATCATTTTATTTTCCAAAGATTACTGTATAAATCCCTAAATTATTCATTTTATTCTGTCAATCAATTTTTCCGTGGAATTTGTTACAAATTCTAACCCCTATTCCCACTGGGCTCTAATGTGATTCATTTATTAAGGGTAATTAATATGGCTTGTTTACAAAATATGTTTTTCTGTGCCCCATACTTTTTACTTCATTAGTGACAGTGGATAGAAATGATATGTTAAAAAAATTAAAGTTACGTGAAGCTTGGAGCCAGACATTTCAACACAGAAGCTTAGGAATCACAATAATCATTTAAAGAGGTAAGAGGTAACTCATTTCCAACAAAATACACAACAAAGTTTCTATTAGACTGAATAGAAACCATTATTTTGCTGTAATTTGCTATCATTTGTTGATATGCATGTGACAAGCAGAAATATCTAATTTTAAACGATTAGTCAACCTATGACAACAGCAGAGCATGTAAAGCCACTCCACTTTGGGTTTAGGGTTCTTCTAGAAAATTGAATTCTGCTTCTGTTTTCAAAAATTGAATGCTCTGTGGCAGGGCTAAAAGAGTCTATGTAGTAATATTTCTAGCAAACATTACAAAAAATGTCAGATTTGTTTTTTTCCCTTATTTTAACAGTAGTTCAACTGTTAAAAGAAAAAACAATGCAGGATTTATAGCAAGACAACTTTACACCCTTGTGGTCAGCCATCCAATAGGCAAGTCAGCAGTATAGCACAGGAGCTAAGTCAAATATGAAGAAAACAATGCCAGAAAAACGACATATACAGTGGGGCAAAAAAGTATTTAGTCAGCCACCAATTGTGCAAGTTCTCCCACTTAAAAAGATGAGGGAG
>LKNJ01007591.1:0-11865 GCA_002120245.1 Maccullochella peelii | reverse complement strand
ATGTGGTAGTAGTAATACTAATAATAAGTCCAAAAACAATTGATAAAAACATGATTGAACAATGTTTGTAATTTGTTTTTCAAATGAAAGGTCAAATATGACACCCAGGTTTCTGGCTGCAGCTTTGATAAGATGGTAAGAAGTGGGTAGTGGGTTCTGTTGTGGGAATATGTCTGCATGTGGCCTCCACATAAGGTCAGATTTAGGGTCAGTTTACTCATAATTCAATCAATGAACAAACTGATCCTGCCATTACTCTACATTACACTATTGATAAACTACTACAGGCAGGCGCCTAACCACTTGCATCACGAAAGTCACTAAATGTTTCTCCATAAATCTAAAAGTCAGTAATCAGCAAAACTGTTTAAACATTGTTTGATTATTAATTATCTGTGATGTTACTTCTCACATTTATAGCAGGCCATTTGCAGATGGGCAGCAATTTGACATTTCATGACCTTCAGTTTTACAGAGAAACAGTGATTTAATTTGCTGAATTTTACAGACTGCTGCAATATTACTTTCCCAAACAAAACATTAGCACGTCTATATGCATAACTTATCTAAACTAATTAATCAAATTGCATTTCAAGAGGGTTTTCTCTGAGAGACATTAGGGTTTTGGCTTGTGTTTCAATAACTGGGGTTTTAATAGATGGGGGTACATTTTCTATGTATTTTGCCAGAAATATAAAAAAAACAACACACCCACTCCACTAGAACATACAGGTGCAACAGAGTGCTTACTGTGTGTGGGTTTGTTTTGTTTTTTTACCCGTGAGCCACATCAAATACAAATTTCCATTCGTTCGTGATGGACAACAAAGTTTTTCTCAATCTGAATCAACGAGTGCAGAGTTTCACTGCTGTGCTAAAAAATTCAGATCTGGTCAGCTACACGACCTCATCAGTGGTGCTCTTCCATTAAGATTGAAACGAACCAATTATAAAACCATTAGACCAAGTTAAATAACCACAGCGGTATTTTAAAGGGCTGTCAATCACTTTCTGTTCTACATCTGCCTCACCTCATGTCAGTGTTATTAACATGGATTAATGCAGTCAGAGCGGACTGATTAGAAAATCTGCACGCAATAACAATGCAGTCTTGACAAAGATAAAAGCAAACGTTTATGATTAGGGCTGCAACTAACACTTAATTGTCAATTAATCTGCCAGTTATTTTCTGGATGAATCCATTTGTATTTTAGGCTATTAAATGTCAGAGAATAGTGAAAGATTCTCATAACAATTAGGACTGCAACTAACGATTATTTTAATTATCAATTAACCTGCATATTATTGTCTCGATTAGTTGATTATTTGTTCAACAAAATGTTAGAAAATAATGAAAAATGCCAGTCTCAATCCCCGACAGCCTTAGTTGACATCTTCTAATTGCTTTTGTAGTCTGAACAACAGCCTAAAAACCCAAATATTTGAAATGTTCTATAATATGAGGCAAGAAAAGGCAGCAAGTTCTCGCATTTAAGAGGCTGGAACATGCAAATATTTGTCATTTTCGCTTGACAAAAATAATTGTCAAAATAGTTGCCAATTAATTTTCCGTTGATCGATTAATCGCTTCAGCTATAATTACAATTTCCCAGAGTCAAAGGTGTCGTCTTCAATTGTCTTGTTTTGTCTGACCAACTGTCCAAAACCTGAATATATTCAATTCACTATAATAGAAAACTAAAAAACAGGGATTATTCACATTTAAAAAGCTGCCTGGAACCCATGATTTTTTTTTTGTGGCATTTTTGCTTAAAAAAAAAATTATGAATCGATTATCAAAATTGTTCTGTATTTCCTGTCGACTTACTGATAATTTCAGCTCTAAACATAATCATGATCTTCACTGTAATTGATGACATCTAACTCTAACATGTTTAAGGCCTCTAAAAGTTGGGTTTCATACAGTGACATTAATAGAAACCAACAGCAGCGTGGAAAACGTTAAAAACACCACAGAACACTATGGAAAATGGTCAGAGGTAACGTATATATGATTTGTGGTAAATACGTTTAAACATGTTAAAACACTGGTGTGGTCCTTTAAGAGTCCCTCCTGTTGAGTTCCAGTCCATTGTTTCCCACCATCTGTGTACACCCAGATCCAGGATGTTTACCAAGAGTAAGAAATAACCGTGGACTGCACACAGCTCCACACACAATACTACATTCAGCCAGACTCCTTACTGTATAGAATACATAGTGAGCTACAGCCAGTGGACTGCTGCCCTGTCACTTTTCTCATCTGTGCAGCCATGGGAGATCTAGCATAAGATACATAAGGAAAATGTTACCTATAAAGCAACCAATGTGTATAAACCAAATGTAATAACTGTATATATATATATAAGGGGAACTGTCCCTTGTCCATCTACTGGGCACACAGAAAAATTCCATTCTAAATCCTAAAAATAGTGACAAAATATTTCCAGAAATATATCAGTAAAATGATGAATATTTTTTTTAAATAACATGTCGTGTATGGCGTCATCCATTTAGACCCACAGACCTGCCTTTCTCAGTGTCATTGCTCACCTCATTTTTCACAGAGCATTTCCAATCTCAAACACGTTCCCTGCCAGACTGATAATTCCACGTGAATATTCATCATTTATTGAACTCCATCGATCTCTGTGTAATTTGGAGTGTGTGTGTGTGTGTGTGTGTGTGTCCTCATTTCAACTCGTGAAACGCTGAGGGAGGCCTAGTCAGACATGCTGGGATGAGTCTCAGAGCGCACAGCACACGGGAAATAATGCAGAACGACCAGTGAGAGAGAGGTATTATCTTTCTTCTCTCTCTCTCTCTCTCTCTCTCTCTCTCTTAAATATTAATTTAGCCTGAACTAACTGGTCAAATTCAGCCAATTATACATTCTGTTTCGCGTACTGAATGAAAAACCTTTCTTACTTCCAGTTAGTTAGTTGATCAACAGATCATCAGCTTTGATAATAGACTAATTTGTCAAGGAAAAATATCCGCTGCTTCAAGTCTCTCAAATGCGATGATCTGCTGCTCTTCTCTCTTTTATATCAAGGTAAATGGAGTATTTTTAGGTTCTGGATCCTTGATCTTAAAACAACAGTCAATTTGATGATGTTACCTTGAGCTCTCAGAACTTCACATTCATTTATAGACTAATTGAAAATCGAAAACAATAATTGAAAAAAAGAATTGACAGAATAACAGATACTGAAAACAATCGTTAGTTGCAGCCCCACTAGCAACATTATGAAACAAGCATGGAACCCGTCCAGGCACATGGTGAATGCGTGCACATTAAGTCCACGGCTCATTTTCAGCTCAATACAGCAAAATAACCAGCTCCTGTGTCTTGCTTTTCTTCTCTGAATATTGACCTCTGTTCCCCTCTACCACTGCCATCCTAACATTAAGGCCTTCAGCCTTAGTTAGAAGCTCAGTTCACACTAAAATAATAAAGAAAGCAGTGTATTTTCAGTCAATAAAGTGAAGAAACAAGCATGATAAGTATATTCTAGGAATATTCGGTGAGAATCAGTGTTAAATAATAAACATAGTTACAGGGGAAGGACCCAAAATACACAATAGGCTGTGAGCTGCAGCGCTGTATCCACCTGTGGCTTAAAAGTGAAACATAGCCATACTTTACTCACTTGATCTAGGGCTCCAGTCGGTGAGTCATGTGGTGGCTGTGGTGGCCTTGTCCAGGGCTCAGAGCAAAGATAAAGGGAGGAAGGGGAAGGGGGACGGGGGAAATCAGTGGTGGGCGAGCAGCTTGGAGTCGAGATGATGGAGCGGTGGTGGTGGGCTTATGGCTCCACGGCCGCTGTGTCGCATGGCACCATCCCAGGTGGAGGGAGAAGCCTGTTGGCCTCCGACTGGGAAACGAGAGCGGAGAAAAGAAAACAGAACACTGTTAGTGTCGATTTGTCACCTGACGTTGTGCGAATTGTACTGAGAGTTAAGAGTTAATTTGTCGTGGAAGTTATCAGCGATTGCTGTATGATCCACACACCAGGAAACACCTCTTTTTCATTATGTGACATGACTTCTATAATGTTGCAGATCACAGTGATGCTGCACTTCCAGTAAAATCTGTCCCTTTCCACCGTGTTTACAAATGTGAAAAATTTAATACAGAAACATTATATTAACGGAGGCATCTGAACCCTCACTTGCTCATTGTGGGGTGATTGCCCGCTCACCTGTAGCACATTTCTAATTTTCTTTTTTGTTTACACCCTCCTTTACAACCACAATGGGCTGCTTGATATGGCCAAGCAATTAAATCCCTTGCTTGGGGCAATAAGGCTAAAATATGATTGAAACATCACATTTTTTCAGAACTTCATGTGCAAGACAGTTGAAGAATATTAAAGACCTACACCACCTGCAGGCTGTCATCATTACAAATATTTAAAAACAAAAGCATGTTATCTGATACAGCTATACACTCAGTGCTAGATGCTTCAACTAAGAGCACAGACATCCACTTTAATAATCACACACAGAGCAGAAAAGCCAGCACACTGATTCATCTGCTCCTGATGTGTGTGTTTCTTGATAAGACATCGGCCTGACATCCGCAGACAGCAGGCTAGTTAGTTACCCAGGAGGTAGGGACAGGCTGAACACAGTAAAAGCTACACACTGTTCTGTCAACTTCCGTGGCTTCCCCGAGCATAATCACAACGCCTCGTCAACAAACACAAAGTGAGAACACACATCAGTGTGCAGAGTCCTTTTTGTTTGCAGTCGGTCCCTCTCATAGATGCAACTGTTAAATTCACTACGAGACACCCAGAGCCAGATAGTCACCTGGAGTTGGGAGACACATGAGTCACGACAGGCCTGTAAACTGTGGCAGATGCACATGTAGTGCAACAATTCACATCACAGTTTACAGGACTGTTGTGACTTAATACAGCTATTGTAGCAGAGCTATTATCTATGTTACTTTTAGTCAGAAAGTAACCTTTTTGTGCAGTTTGTTATAACTCAATTTGCACTGTATTGGAAATTGTAGATATTTTACACATTGCAAAAACGCAAATTTTAATTTATCGAATTAATTTGATATATCACCCATAAGTGTCTGAGGGCATTTTCTAAAAGGCAGATTTGTAATGTCTACATGAAAAGGACAAGAAAGCACTATCTGGGTGATATACTTATCTCCAGATTCGATACTATCACAATACTTGGGTGCCGGTTCGATATGTTTTGTGATTCCACAAGTATTGCGATTCAATATAACGATTTATTGTGATTTTTGTTTGCTTTTATAACACTAGACCATGTGAAAAAGTTGAATCACACACTTCTAGAGACTGTATATCATGAGACATATTTCTAAAAACAATGCACATCACATATCAGTCAGTGTTTCTGACTTTTAGTTCAGCAGCACCATTGCTATATTGCATATAAAAGTGGTTAAAAAAAAAAAAAAGAAAAAAGATTAATATATGATGCAGGAATCAAAAAAATCGATTTAAAAAAGTTAAAAAATGAATCCCAGAATTTAAGTGAATCTATTTTTCCACCCATCTCTATTGAATAAACAGAGATTTGATCTTTATAATGAAAGTGATGCATGTCTCCCTGTTGTTGCCAGCTAGCCATACCCTCCATGGGGGAAAAGTGACTGTGGCTCCAGCATGGTAAACAAGTCCAATCAAAAAAGGAACCACCACAGGCTGTCTGTGTCATGACATTAACACATGCTGACCTGAAGGTCAAAGTGATCTGAAACGCTATTAAAACCTGAGTACAGTCTGCTTCACCAGCAGGGAAAGCACAGTACAAGAATTGAATGGTATAGTTTCCTGTGGACAGAGATGACAATAAAACTTGAAATTGAAGAACTTTCAATCGTCATCACTGCCATCAACCTCATGTTTGGAAGAGTCTGAAGTCTTGTCATTATTAGCTGGTTGTAAATGACTATCTGGATCTACGTCCCTGGCTGGTTCTGATCCTCCACAATCCTCTCCCCTTTAGCTTCTGTTTCCATCTGTTCAGCTGACACATAGTTGACCTGTGTAACAGCAGTCTGGAGAAAGTGCAGCCGTAAGAGCTGTGCACGACGGTGCTTTTCCTGGAGGTGAAGCAGACTGTACACATCCAAAGCAACGCTGAATCAATCAGCAGCCAAAATTATTGCTGCATCACAGCTCTACATGACAAGGGGTGGTGCACTGATTTTGGACGATGTGTTTACTTGCTGTGTGGGCAGCTACACAGCACAAGAGAAATATTTTCTAAAGCATTTTACCTTCAAGCAACTCATTAAGTATTCCTAATCCAGTCCTTTTCATAAAGGAGCTACCAGGGCACCTCTGTTTCGCTGCTTCCTCTGGTTATGAAATTATCAAAAACCTGCAAGTCAAAAGCTCTGACTGAGATATGGTTTTTCAACAACAAGCTCATTGGATTTTATCGGATCACATATTTCCCGAGTGTAAATTACACCTAGTGCAAACTGGAAGTTGAGTTATCGAGTACACAGGTTTGTTCAAAGCTCAAGAATGTTTTATCTTCAGCAATGAGCTCTTTTTTTTTTTGTCCCCTACACAACACACAAAGAAGCATTTGCTGATTTGGTACCTGGTCAAAACTAGGGATGAAAATGTTTTAAAAAAAAAAATAGAGTAAAAGCCTAAAACAAAGAAAAAGCAACAGAGAGCACAAGAGAGAGGAAGTGAGTGGGCGAAAAAGCAAAACTAAACAGAGACCAAACATAGACTTTATTCAGTTCTCACTTCATTGTGATAACTTAAATCCAAAATAGCAGATAAAACTCTCAAAAACACATTGAGATTTCAGATAATGGTGGCATGCAACGCTGAAATGTCATTGGCCAGAGCGACAAATTCAAGAAGCCATCCCTTCTCAAATATCAGATATTGGATGATAGTACTGACTTTCTCACGGCAGACTGGTGACAAGACCCTGACACGTGTATTCTGAACATACGTCCAGAAATGTGCCTCACAGTGGACGCCTGCCCTTTACCTCCACCTCTTTTGCACCTTCAACACTGCTCTTGCAAATATGCAACCTGTTTAAAAGTAACAGGCCTTTGTCTTTGAAGGCACGGACATATTGAAAGAGCAAAGACACATACACTTGTTCATGTTCAAGGAGAAGGTGATGCACTATGAAGTGGAGAAACCAACGTGCCAAGGAAAAGCTGCATACATACCTCTATACATGCACTTCAAATAACTGACTATAATGTTAAGTGTTACCATACAATTTTATCAAAGAAGATAAAACCTGCATTCCTCCAAGTTTCAGAGGAAACTCCATCTGTCCTTCACCAAGTTTGGTCCAGCTTCAGTAGGCCAGCTGGCTTGTTTTGGAACAGCGTGACAGTCTTTATGCCTCATCTATCAATGCTTGTAAATAAGTACAAGGACTACGTGACAAATGGTGCAGATGTGAAAAGGTCAGCCGGCTTATACGAGCACATGTTATCAGCTAGAAGAAGGTCAACGAGAGAGCCCAAATTCGGAGGTATGGTCTTGTTTTAATTATAATCTAATAGCACGAGTCAGTGCACTCACTCAATACAGTCATGAGTTCGGTCTCACACCTTATTATGCAACAATGAAATGATGCCGACATTTACTCCCAAAAGAAAAACCAGATCGATCACTTGTTGACTGTTGATTTCTGATAGCATTCAGCCAAGATTTACTTAATAAAACAACTAAAATTCAAGAGGGAGATCATCCCTTTTACCAAAACACAATACGCACTGTATTTAATATACATGCCATCATTTACTGTACATCATGTACATAAAAGAGCTGCAGAAGCAGTTGGAACATCATGGAGCCTTAACTTTCACCTGTTTAACATTTGTATGGGAGAACTTTAATGGTAACAATATTGCATTCGATTTGATGATAGTCTTTGTATCAAAATATTCATGTAAGCAGATGTTCTCGCACATGATAAAAGGCGCTCAACTTTTAGTCCCACTGTTTACAACAAAATGAGACTAAAGAAAGCAATATGTTAGAAAACATGACTACTAAGGCAAGCTAACAATGGTAAAGATTTTTTGTAGAACCTGGAGGGAAAACTATAGGAGAAACGGGACAATATTTTTCATAAATATTTATACGTTATTATTAACGGTGTACACTTTGAACAGATTAGCATTTAATGCGTTAATGATCACATCATGTGGCACCAGAAGACAGTAACCAAGAACTGATGTCTTTAGCTCAATGTGCATTGACTTTTTTCCTGAAATAACATGGCGATTCTGTGTAAACTTAAAAGGGTAATTCCAGTATTTTTAAATGGTTATGTAATGGTTATTTTATGGTTAGCAGGTAACCAGAAACCAAAGTCTTGCTCAAGGAGAAGTCTCGGTCTGAAATCTCTCGAGAGGTGAACTGTTCTGGTTAAACAAAAAGGATCTTACTCTTTAACAAAAAGGTCTGTCTCTGTAGGGATCCTTTCCATAATGTCGTCAGACACTTAGAATAACAGTCTGAGCCTGTCAGAGGTAAAAATCTTTAGTGGACGGACTTTTCACAGGCGCAGTTTCCCACAAGGATTACGTTGAAGCCACTGCAGCACATTCGCGGATGCCGGCTGAGGCGATCTACTGGACCAATTCCAAAACTTTTGGTAAGTAGTCATTTACACCCCAAAATTTGTATAAAAAAAACTAAACAAAAGGGCGCAGATTTAAAATGACCCTTTAACGATAGGAACAATTCAGTGTGGGATCGAATAATGTGGCACACCGGTTTTGTTACGTGTAAACTTGGTTGCAAATTACATGCTTATCCTCTTCCAAGTTCCTGACATTTTCTAAACATGACAGGAATCAATCGGCTTGTTGGTCGGTAGATTACAGTTGAATGTGTCAATAATTAAAGTGCCATGCGTCCCACAATGATGGTGGCTTGCTTTTCACAGCACACTCAATGGACCCCGCCCGGATCTTTTAACATTTGTTTGTTTAAACATGGCGCTGGATACAGAGTATCAATCAGAAACCAGTGCTTTGTTAAATTTTCCAGGTTAAATTCTGTATGCCTCACTGTGTGTCTGTTCACATCAGTTACTAAGTGGAGACACACCTGAGAATTTTCATTATATTGTTTTAAAAGGTTAATGAAATTGTTGAAATTAGTTAAACAATTCGCCAATTAATCTCTTAGTCGATCGACAGAAAATGAATCACTATTTATTTCATTTATTTTATCAATTCATCACTTCAGTCATTTTTCAAGTGGAAATGCCAAACACATTTGCAGGTTCCAGCTTTTCAAATGTGAGGATTTTACGCTTTTCTGTGACATGTGTGATAGTAAACTGCTTTGGATTTTGGACTGACTGACAAAACAAGCAATTTGAATATGTCACCTTGTAATTATGATGATCATTTTCATAATTTTCTCACATTTTATAGATATAACAATTAATCCATTAATTGAGACAATAATCAGCATTGCAATCCATACTAAAAATACAAGTCTAATGTACAAGGCTGACAGATACTGGATTTGTTCAGTATTGGCCCTAGTTTGTTTCTAATAAAACAAACACAAGAATGTCACATCCTCTTTATCTTAACTCCAGATGTCCTAGAACTCATAACCCCTCATGTCAAACCCAAAGACAATAGTACATGGAGAGCTGACACAGAAAAGTCTGTTTCACCACCATCGACCAATCTACAAACAGCACGACAGGCTAAGAGACAGCAAATGGTGTAATTCATTGTGCAGATGAGAAGGCACAAAATTACATGCTTAACCAGGTTTCTCACAGGTGTTCTTTCCACGTTTGCATACGTAAATACTTGCTACGAAAACATTTTTCAATCCAAATGAACACTGAAACTGTAACAGAAAGTAAGTAATAGGTTGATTTCCACTGCTGAAATGTAGGCTATATATAAAAATCCAACACATGCGCACATGTAAGGGGAAATTATCCCGTTGGGTTAAATGTTTAGAAATAAAATAAAATTACAAATTCTTAATGTAACTTGTTCATTTGCAATACTCCCAAAATCAATACCAAATTTGGGTCAAAAATATGGCAGGAGGAAAGAGAGAAATGACTCACCAACTGCCGGTAAACTGGGGTTTTAGCGCAATGAGCAGAACGGGTAAACACAGTATGCTTCCTGATCCTGATTTCACACAGTACGGTGCTTTCTTGTGTGTCGTCAGGGACATGATTCCCTTTGTGTAGACGCTTCAGACTGCAGTCATCGCTAGCTTTGTCACCAAACCTGTTTTTCCTTTACACATATTTAGTCGTCAAGTGCAGTGCAAAAAGTTGTGGTACTGGCAGGTCGACCTGAGATGAAAACCACACCTCAGTGGCCTGTATTTCAGCTGAATGGGACAAGGGGAAAAAGGAAGGGGACATTACATTATCAGAGGGAGGGTGAGCTGCTTTAGACATTCGACTCTGGTAAAATAGGAGACTGTCTAATGACAAACACAGACCTAATAATTATTAAAAGACCTATAATATAAGGTTCCGGTATGACACAAAAGTGCATGTATAATTAACACCAACAGTAAAATGCATCAAACTATGCATGAATTACACAGCAACACTAAGTACATAGTACAAACGTATATAATATTTAAATACACTTCTGTTCATATGTTTATTTTAATACACTGTCTTTACTCCATAAGCAAGATGTTTCACCTCTTACTCAGCAGGAACACTTAGTAAACAGTAAATAAAAAGAGCAGGGCCAGGGGGATTACAAGAAGAGAGAGAATCACAGAGGAAAAATAGGTAACCAAAATGATCAGGAAATAAGTTTAACTTCAATCACCAGTAAAAGGACTAAAGCTGTGTCTCAATTTGTGTTCTTCCGTACTTACACTTGTTATTTTAAGTGCATGAGTGCGTTCACACTGACAATAATGACATTTTCCGGTAAGTGCAACACCTATGTTCAATTTGAGACAACACTACCCTGTCAAAATTCATACAATACGCAATTAAGTACATAGTGTACACAGTGTACTACATAGAAGTGTACTAACATAAGTATCCGAATTGAGACACGGCATAAGTCTTTAGCCATGCTAGCAGGTCTATAAGGAGGAATTTAGTTAAAGCCGTTCTTTGAGCTAAACGCTAACATCACATGCTCAATATGGCAATGCTATCATTCTAATTTTTAGCAGGGTATAATGTTTACCATGTTCACCATCTTAGGGTGTTAGCAGGCTAACATTTACTAAACACGAAGTACAGGTTACAGTTAAGGATATTACAATTCGTCCTGTGCCAAATTTCATGACAATCCATCCTGTTGTTGCTGTAAGATCTTTCACTTAAAACAACAAATATCAACCTCATGGTGGCTCTACAGGAAAACTCTGGGGATCGCCAAAGTCATTAGCATGCAACAGAAATCCATCCAATAGTTGTTGAGATACTACAGTCTGGACCAAAGTGGTCGACTTGCAGTGTCACACTAAAGACACACGCCTAGCATAGCTCAAAAGCATCTTTACTGTCCCTAAACCGACAACATGACCTCAGGCATCTATACTCTTCATTAAATAATCATGTCAACCAAGCTTCTTCACGGTCAAAGTCATAATCAATAATTGTCACTGCAAAGTTCTTCCTGTAATAGCAGCTGCACAATGTGTTGAGTTTGCAGCATCTTAACAGCATACTGACATCAGAAAGGGTCAACCATTAAATTCAAGCAGCCCTCACATGCTAGTCTCCTCATGCACGTGCTTTCTGTTGTCTACTACTCACATTTTCCTGCAGCTCTTTGTGTCTGTGATGTGTCTTTGTTTTTTTTCTGGTAAGTTTCAGTTCAGGTTAGGCAGTCAAAAA
>LKNJ01007590.1:0-19306 GCA_002120245.1 Maccullochella peelii | reverse complement strand
ATCTAAACTATGCTACTGCTCTTTATGTATGTATACTGTAGTATACTGCAGTCTGACAAATCAGTAGGCCTATGTTACTGAGTGATTGTTGGCCAATGTTACAGTAATGTCATTTCATATTGAACAAACAGAAATTATTTTAGCTTACTGTAACCAATTATATTATATTTTTGGATCTTCTGCAGAACTGAGAGACGACCAGGCCGTGGTGGAAGACACCGGCTGTTCACACCAGAACAGGAGACTGCTATTGTGAACATGGTGGTGGAAAACAATACCCTTAGACTACGAGAAATCCAGAACCAGACAATTGCAGACAACACAATATTCAATAACATTCACCAGGTGGGCTTGTCTACATTGGACCATGTATTACAGCGCAACCAAATCCGGATGAAACAGGTCTACAGGGTGCCATTTGAGCAAAACTCAGAGAGGGTTAAAGAACAGCACTATGAATATGTGCAAGTAAGTACTATACTGTGAATTTACTATCATATCAGCACATTACAGTACTGTAATCTGGTGTATTGTGCTTCACCATATTGACTGATATTTCTCATATTGTCTTGTTGTCTGTTTCAGAGAGTCTTGGAGATGGATGCCGCTGCAATTCAGTACGTTTATATTTTTATTGATGAGGCTGGCTTTAACCTAGCCAAAAGAAGGGGACGGGGATGGAACATTATTGGCCGCTGTGCCATTGTGAATGTCCCTGGACAGCATGGAGGGAATATCACCATGTGCGCAGCCATTAGCCAGCAAGGAGTCCTCCATCGCCATGCCAACCTTGGTCCCTACAACACTGCCCTTCTCATCACATTCCTGGACACACTACATGGCATCCTCATTCCAGCTGAGCAGAGGGGTGGACCAGAGCAGCCCAGGTATATTGTCATCTGGGACAACGTGACTTTCCACCGGGCTGCTCTGGTCTGCAACTGGTTCAGCGACCACCCACAATTTATTGTTCTATTTCCCACCATATTCCCCATTCCTAAACCCAATTGAAGAGTTTTTTTCGACATGGCGATGGAAGGTGTAAGGCCGCCATCCCCTCGCATGCATGTCTCTTCTCCAGGCAATGGAGGATGAATGTGGTGAAGTTGATGTGGGGGCTTTCAGCAGCTGGATCCGTCATTCCAGAAGATTCTTTCTCCGCTGTTTAGCCAGGGAGAACATAGCTTGTGATGTAGATGAGGTGCTGTGGCCAGACCAAAATAGGAGGCAGGATGCAGCCTAATTTCGTTTTTCTTACATTTTCAACACATCAGTGTGTTGTTGGTTGGTAGAAAGATCTTTCATATGATGAATGTATTTTGAATGCAGTATTTGCTTTTGCTAGAGATTTGTAGCGTTTTGCATTTTGTGTTTGTGGTTTTGTGTTTTGTGTTTAGAGTTTTGAGAAAATGAGCCAAAAATTCAGAAAACGTGTGTAAACAATTGTGAAAAACTGTAATGCTCACCATAGAAGTTGCAGATGAGTTGTAGAGCCCTCTAGCAGCCATGCTGGGACACTACCACATTATGACTAGTCCAATGGTTTGACCTGAGCCATGGTTGTACTGATTTTTCATAGATATTAAGTTTTAAAAAGAGGTACTAGGGCTGTGTTTTGCTTAAATTATAAAAGACACTGTCAGAAAGAACATTTCTTAGCGTAATGTTCATTTACTGAAAACTTTCCAAAGCTACATCTCATGGCTCTCTCACCAAATGCTAAGGTGGTGGTTTCCCTGTGGCCCAGTGATGTAAGAGCCATACTATTACCAATTTCAACAATAATTGGTGATTTCATGCTTAATCACCTTCATTTTCAATATCATCAAAAATAAAATAATTTTCCAAGTGATAAAAAATGTTTCCTCCTTCTCCAGGAAAATCATCTTAATTTTGTCCAGGAGGTTTTAAATCGGCTTCATCTCTGGTCTTGTTTTTGATTTACAGTCTGCTTAGGTATGTGCTCTCCAACAGATAGGTATGTGCTCTCCAACAGATAGGATTCATCATATACAGTACGCATCCAGAAAGCAACCCGAGTCATCAATCAAGAAACACGTTCATCTTATATGTAACATGTCTTGGGTGATGTGTACTGTGCTGGTCTGTCCCACTGCATTCACACATGTGTGGAGATGACCTAGTCTTACTAAATGCATTTGAAATCATCATCATCATCAACACTCTCATCACAATTCCTGTCAATGTCAGTAAGTCTCTTCCTCACGCATTCTAATGTAAAGATTCTAACCACATATATCTAAGTTTGCTCAAAACAATCTGCTTTCCAATCATGACCTAAAATTAACATCATCTCAACTCATGTCAGCTTCTGACAGAGCTCACAGAGCTATCAGATCTGAATCACACAGGCTTAATCATCAGATTTATGTCATGAACAGTCAATAAAGTAATCTTGATTCCTTCTTTCTTATGGCTTACTCTAAAGGTAAATCAATTGAAATAATGTGTTTTTGTCCTGATTCTGTAGCTCACAGAGATTGGACCTCAGAGATAAAATATGATTTGATATCATCATTTGTTATCATCTAGCTGCACACACCCCCTTCACTTTGCTGTTTGATAAGTGTGTTCACTCAGTAGTGCTCGGCCATCGTAGCCAGACAACTGCCTCTAAGGCAGGTGAAACCATCACTCTGAATAACATCAACGTATTACTCAGTTTGCCTCTTTAATACAGACAAGGATGTACAAAGTCAGTGTTCGTTGTTTGTGGCATTTGGTAAGAGCAGATTTTGTGACACAAGCTACTATGGCATCAAACTAGTGTGGACTTCAGCATCAAAAATGGTTGTTGGTGTTATCCATTTTTGATGGTTTAATTCCACCCTATTGGCTTCTGCTGACATTTTTTATTTTCATTTTGAAAGCTCACACAGACATTTTTAATTGTAGGACCTTTTAAGCTAATGCCAGTACGTACAATTTTGATGTATTTGCATGCCACAAAAAGTATTAAATGTGTTATGTTTCCTTCCTGAATATTATAGCTACAACAGTTAACACTTGCAATGTCGGACTCCATAGTTTTCTCTGGGCCCCTACCAAACCTTACTAGCGATGACATGTATAGCCACATGTCATCATTCAACCGCTGGTTGTCGAGGTGGTGTCCAGGTAATGATGTGGGCTTTGTAGATAATTGGCAGACTTGCTGGAGAAGACCTGGTCTGATTAGGAGAGATGGCATTCATCCAACTTTGGATGGGGTCGCTCTCATATCTAGAAATCTGGCCGACTTTATTAGTGGCCCAAAGCCGTGACTGCTCAGAGTTGAGACCAGGAGGCAGAGTCGCAGTCCTACACGCTTCTCTGCGCTTCCACAGTTACCCACCCTAAACTCCATAGAGAGGGTGTCTGCCCCCCAACCACTTAAATTCTTTAAATCAAAAGCAAACAGAGGAGGAGCTATACATAAAAAAACCCAAAAAATTAAAAGCACCACTGCAACAGTACAACAAAAAATGAGAATTAAATGTGGACCCTTAAACATCAGATCTTTGTCATCTAAAGCTGTACTAGTAAACGATCTAATATCAGATTATCATATTGATTTATTCTGTCTTACTGAGACCTGGCTGCATCATGATGAATATGTTAGCCTAAATGAATCCACCCCCCCCAGTCACATTNAAGAAGATGAATCACAACCTTGCGAGAAAGAACCTTGAGAGCTGTTACTGTATGTGAAACCTGCGATTCACAGGCATTAGAAACAATGTGCATTTCTGGGTAATACCACAGCCAAGAGAATGGAAATTGAACTTTTACAGAATGACTCAACGGAGCCTGAACAGTGTTGATATTGAAGGATTAAAGGTCTGATTAGAAGAGACGGCATTCATCCAACTTTGGATGGGGCCGCTCTCATATCTAGAAATCTGGCCGACTTTATTAGTGGCCCAAAGCCGTGACTGCTCAGAGTTGAGACCAGGAGGCAGAGTCGCAGTCCTACACGCTTCTCTGCGCTTCCACAGTTACCCAGCCTAAACTCCATAGAGAGGGTGTCTGCCCCCCGACCACTTAAATTCTTTAAATCAAAAGCAAACAGAGGAGGAGCTATACATAAAAACCCAAAACAATTAAAACCACAACTGCAACAGTGCAACAGAATAAGAGAATTAAATGTGGACTCTTAAATATCAGATCTCTGTCATCTAAAGCTGTACTAGTAAACGATCTATTATCAGATTATCATATCGATTTATTCTGTCTTACTGAGACCTGGCTGCGTCATGATGAATATGTTAGTTTAAATGAATCCACCCCCCCCAGTCACATTAATACTCACATTCCTCGAGGCACAGGCCGAGGAGGTGGAGTTGCAGCCATCTTCGNAATTAAAACCACCACTGCAACAGTGCAACAAAATAAGAGAATTAAATGTGGACTCTTAAACATCAGATCTCTGTCATCTAAAGCTGTACTAGTAAACGATCTAATATCAGATTATCATATTGATTTATTCTGTCTTACTGAGACCTGGCTGCATCATGATGAATATGTTAGCCTAAATGAATCCACCCCCCCCAGTCACATTAATACTCACATTCCTCGAGGCACAGGCCGAGGAGGTGGGGTTGCAGCTGTTGGAAGACTGGAGTTTTATGCAATTGTTGTTATTTGCCACTTGCCTGATGGAGGTCTCAGGGGTCCTCAAGGAGTTCCAAGTCAATAGAACGACCCTTGAAGACCCAGTTCCATCATCAAGGGTCCCTCTACAGACCATGGAACCCCATTGAGAACACCGGGGGACCTCTACCAGGGCCACTGGACATGCTTGTGGGCCCTTAGCACAGTCTCAAAGGCCTGTTGGACACCCCTTGAGGCCCCTGGCAGTCTTTGGTCTCCAGATTTAGCACTACGGCCTCAGCTGAAATCTGTATGTAAAGCCACTGACATTACAAAGAGGGGTCGGCTTTTTCTGCTTTTCTGCTAATGTCTGCAGAGCGCTGAGATGGCCTTTTCATGGATGAATGAGGTTAGTGTACACAAAGAGCCACTGCACTCTGTCCAACTGGTGCCCAATGTCTGGGCCTGGACCCAAGGGCATGCTATAAGGAGATTAAAAAAGGGTGCCTGAATTATCTGGGAAGAGCACAAGTCAAACGTATTTACATCGTGATCAACAGTTATTTGTGTGGTCGGAGGAGTTCTGCTCTGACTGGTGATCAGAAAAACCTCAATATGAGGAAATATCAAATAAACTTACAGTAAATGTGTGTTGCGGTTTACAACTTAATTGCTTTTATTTCATGTTTTCTATTATCTGTTTTATTTCTGCAATTAGTATGCCTCTCTGTGCTGTGACTCATGCTGTTAGTGTAAATGGTGAGCACTAATGCAGTGTAAGGTAGCCTGATAATGTCAGGCCTGGACCAGAGCAGTAGCAGACTTGGGGCAGTTATTTACATTTCCTGTTTTACTCTGAAATAATCATCATATGTGTCATTGCAGATTTACGCATTTCCTGTCTGGTCAGGTTCCCAACCACGGCAATCACTATCATTGAAGAAACCTGTGCTCATCAGTACACCTGGTCTTGGAGCATATATACCACCAGTCACTCCCTGCTCTGGTGCCAGATTGTGTTGCCTATAATGCCAGCCTTTCCAGCGTCCTTCCTCGTGCCTCCTTCCCGTGACGACCCTCGCCCGTGTTTCGACCTCGCCCTCTGCTTGCTGATTTGGATCCCGTTGCTTGTATTTCTGACTGTCTACCCGTGTACCGAACCTGAACGCATTCTAGTAAAAGAGCTTGCTTTCATACATACCTGTGAGTTGTGTCCTGCATTTGAGTCCTCCACCGAGCACCCTGACANATCTTTGGGTCACTGGATGGTACCCTAGAAAGCACATGCTTGTAGTTACAACAGGGACCATTTTGCAGTGGGGAGAAGGATTTTGGCAGTCCCAGTTGTCAGGCCTGGACCAGAGCGATAGCAGACTTGGGGCAGTTATTTACATTTCTTGTTTTACTCTGAAATAATCATCATATGTGTCATTGCAGATTTACGCATTTCCTGTCTGGTCAGTTTCCCAACCACGGTAATCACTATCATTGAAGAAACCTGTGCTCATCAGTACACCTGGTCTTGGAGCATATATACCACCAGTCACTCCCTGCTCTGGTGCCAGATTGTGTTGCCTATAATGCCAGCCTTTCCAGCGACCTTCCTCGTGCCTCCTTCCCGTGACGACCCTTGCCCGTGTTTCGACCTCGCCCTCTGCTTGCTGATTTGGATCCCGTTGCTTGTATTTCTGACTGTCTACCCGTGTACCGAACCTGAACGCATTCTAGTAAAAGAGCTTGCTTTCATACATATCTGTGAGTTGTGTCCTGCATTTGAGTCCTCCACCGAGCACCCTGACAGATAAGATGCTATATGTGATGGATGAGAAGTCTAAATACAGGCTAAATTAACAAAGCTGCTGGGCTGAAACTCTGTTTTTGTGGGCAGGGAGTCAAGGTTTAGTTATGGGAAAATTAAAGTGAATCCCTTAATTATTCAGGAAGTAGAAAGTCTGTATTGACTATAGGCCAATATTGCATTGTCCTAACCTTCTCAAGTCCTTGCAAATGTATGGTAGACTGAACAACAACCTCCAAGCTAGTAACTTGTAACCAGCTTATTAATTATTAATTAAGTGTAATGCGCCCACTTCAAACTCATGCTGTGCGGCCAAATCTTAACTAAAGGTCTAGTTTTTCCTGGAGTTTTCAACTGCATCTCATGGTCTTCATCAGCAGATGGCATTTTCTCCATAATAGACCGTCAGTTTTTTTGTTGTTGTTGTTGAATTACTGTTTCCTATAAGAGTGGACTTTCACATCCAATCATACACAGAACCGCAAAAAAGAATATTAACTTTTTTAGAAAGGTGTTATTATTATTACATTATACAGAGAGGTGTTTCTGTTATTTAGCCTATCCTCATTGATATAATGGGGTAGACAAAATAATTGAAACACCTGTCAGTGTAAGATGAGCCTGATTTTTGTGGGCAGGGAGTCAAGGTTTAGTTATGGGAAACTTAAAGTGAATCCCTTTTATTCAGGAAGTAGAAAGTCTGTATTGACTATAGGCCAATATTGCATGGTCCTATGCAAATATGGTAGACTGAACATCAACATGTAAGCTAGTAGATAGCTTCCTGGAAAAACTAAAACCAGCTTATTAATAATTAATTAAGTGTAATTTGCCCACTTCAAAATCTTCAAACTGTTAGAAAATAGTGGCTTATTTAGACATACAGTAAACAGTTGGAGGCCGTATAACCAAAACAATGAGCCAAAGGACACTAAAAGGCTCCGTAGAGCTGAGGGGAACTGCAGAGTGGGGTTTAAGCTTAACCTTAAGAGGGTAAAAATGGGAAGTCTGTATGTTAAGAGATTGAGATCTTTTCACCAAATCATATTTCAAACAGATCTTCAGTCTGCCTGCAGTCAGGACACATGTCTGAAGTCTACTCTTCCTCATTATCACAGCAGCACACTGAACACTCCCAAAATCAACACAAACAATACTAAGATAAAAAAATGTGTCTCTGATGTCAAGACATCAAGGCTGTCTCCAATAGCATCTCCATAATATTCCTCAGATATTCCTGTAAGAACTTGTATTGTGCCTAGAAGGTTCTATTGAACTAAAATTGTAAGAATCTAATGTTTTTCTATGATATTTTTCATAGTAGATCTGGATAGTGTGATATACAATACTAAATGGAAATCAATGGACCACAGCAGGTGAAAACAGGTATACTTCACACTTCTTTACCAGCCCGTGTTTCCACACATGGGAACTCTCTATGAACACCCTGCATCCAGGACCCCATTCCGTCCACTACGTTCCGCTACTGCCGGCTGCCTTACGACTCCCTCACTACGAGGGCTGCCCAGCTACCGCTCAACAAAATCAGGACTGTCCTGGCTCCACAATGGTGGAACGAGCTCCCGTTTGACATCAGGACAGCAGAAACTGTACATCTTCCATCGTGACTGAAAACTCATCTGTTCAGACCTTGGCTCATAAAAACAACAACAACAACAACTCTTTCTCTATCTCCTATTATTCCTATTCATGTAGCACTTGAAGCAGTTCAGCATACTTGATGAAGCTGATGTACTCGCATGATTCTTGTAATTTTTTTTATTTTTAGCCACATGGTTGATGCACTTATTGTAAGTCGCTGTGGATAAAAGCGTCAGCTAATTAAATGTAATGTAATATAATATTACATGAAGCTCTACTGTCCATCAACCAGCGAAAATAAGAACTGCCATTTGAATTCACTGCATGTGCAGCAGCTTTTTCTCCTACAGCTTCAGACAGTGAATGAAAGTCCAGTTAGTGATGGAAAATGTCTCTGTTACTGAATCCAACTGTTTGTCTCCCTAACAGCAGCCTGGCACGACTTAAATAGACCGAAGATAAATAATTAATAACTCTGAAGAGCCTGTGCAGGCATTTTCACCTTGTCCAAATCAATCAATCACAATAAGCAAATGATCGCTTTGATGTTTCATCCGCTCTAAAATAATCCATATTCATCAGGAAATCGCTGATATGTCACTTCAGCTATACATACCAAATATCAATAACTAATAACAAGACTCTCCTTAATTGGTTCGTAGAGGCAAAAATATACACACAAGCTCTACTGTGGAAATCTAAAGTTCAACCAGCAGTTATTTACATGTTTAAATGAAATAAAGACGCTTATTTCTTACCGAATCTCTCCGGTTTGAAGATCCGCATCAAACTGACGGCCAGCCCAGCCTCACCCCACCTCCTCTCTCTGTCTCTCTTTCCTTCACACACACGCGCGTGGTCTCTCTCTCTTCCTCTCTGCCTACACACACACACACACACACACACACACACACACCGCAAATGCCAGTATGTATACATAGTCTATATTTCTTGTGATGTATTTATATCTTATATATCATAAATATTTGCACTCCTTGAATGTGTAGATTATGGAAATGTATATATTTTGACTATGATTTCTTCACATTAAAGTATACACTGAAGCATATAGCATGTGAAGTGTAGAGTTTCAAAGTCATTTTTTTTTTACCTTAGAAACAACAGTTTACTAAACAACGTCACTCACCACCAATTATGGAAATGTATAATTTTTGTTTTGTTGTAGTGTGTTGCAGCCAGGGCTGAGCATGATTCTAGAAGTCCTCCCAAAGCAAATACCCACCCCTAGAACATTTTTGTATCAATTATTTTGGTTTTTCATATTCTTTTTATTGTTAAATGTTCATTTTTATATATTTTTGTAATTCTTTCTTTTTGTACTACATCTTAAAGCTGCAATAATTGATTTGATGTAAGTCATCTGTTTTAGTCTCCACCAACTCCTGAGAAAAGTGTCTGTCTCTGTAGTTGCTAAATGCTACTATGTTCTCTAGCTAGTTGCTAACTTTGTCTGGTTGCTGTTTGGTGCTGGGCAGGTAGTGTACAGTGGGTTTATCAAAGCTTTAGCAAAGTTTTTTTGGACCATAAAGAGCTGCCTGTGGCCAGTGGGGCTGATGAGAGCGATGAGACTGAACCAAAGCAGTAAAGTTGCAGCCCAGAAAACCAAACAATTAGCTTAAACACGTTAAAAATCTCAGCAGAGCTGAGGGAAACTGCAAGGTTGGGTGATAATTCGCTGTAGGTTTGTCTCTATGTTCAAAATATTGATTTGTGCAGCCTTAAAGAAGTCAAATTTGAATAATGAGTCTAAAAATACTGGAATCCGCCTATAAAATAGCCATTGAGTCTAGGTGCACATAGCTGTGTACAGACAAACAACCTACAAATCATTCCTACCTTAATGGAGATTATAATGTAAAACATTTGTTTAAACTGTTTTCATTGATTCAACTTCATGGTCATTGTGTGCTGTTGTTGAATTGTATTGTGTACTCAAACATATTTCTCGTATGTTGGCCCACAATGACATTTGAGGTCAGTAAAGAGCAATTAGAGCAAATGAGTGCATGTCAACATCACTTGATCAGCATCTGCAGAAGCATGGATGATTGTGATGCTCATGGTGCCTTCAGGTGCTCTGGGAAAAATTACATGTTCCATCCAACTCTGGGAATGAGGAACGCTTCTATGAAACCTGAATATCCAAGATGTGATGAACAGGATGTCATTCAATGTATGGGAACAATGAAAGTGAGATGAGGGTTGGACGATGGATGAAACTCGGGAGTGACCCATTTCACTACTGAGTTCTGCTAACTTCATAACAAACCCTCATACACAAATGACAGAACAGGTTTTGGTCATGGTTTCACCTTTCTGTAAAAAAAGTTTTACATACAATTTTACATAATCAGCTCCTTTTCATACATATCAGAAAAACATATTACATTGATTGTAATACAGTTAAGTACACATTTCCAGTGATACATGCACCTGACAGTTTGTGATCAGCGTCCAACTGATCCTGAATTTTTAAGGCCAATACCAACTTTTTGTGATTGTAAATGTATTTCACAGTTGAAGACTAAACTTTATGACTTTTCATTATAATGAGATTAATCTAGCTATTATTTTCTCAATGAATCGACTAACCGTATGGTCTATAAATGTCAGACTAGTACAAAATGCTCATCACAATTTCCCAGAGCCCAAGGTGATAGAAGACAAACAAAACCCACAAATATTCACATTTGAGACACTGGAATCTGTGAATTTTTGGCACTTTTGCTTAAAGAATTACTTTTAATCAATTATCAAAATTGTTGCAGATGAATTTTCTGTCACCAATTAATCAATTAATGTTTCAACTCTAAAAAAATTTATCAAAGATAATAGTACCAGTAAATAGAAGATTAATTAATAAGTACATTTTGAACAGGAACCATCATCTAACTATAGATAAAAACAACAAAAATTTAAATAAAATGCACCTAAAAATGCGGCCAATAAAACATTTATTACCATCGATTAATGCTATTGCATTTAGTCTCTACCAAAATATACGCAGACCTCAATATATCTGCAGTATTCTGATATCACCAGATAATACACCCTTTCATAGCAGACATGTGACAAAGGAAAACTACAGGTGTAAATAATAGAACTGGATTAGCTACTTCAGTTTCAGGGTCCTGGTATTGTACATGGTGGCTCACTGTCACGGCTTACTGCAACACTTGAATAGGAATAATTACTAAAACTAATGGTTCTGTGAAAAATTCCTATAGTGGCCTGCAACTGTATTTGAGCTCTGTTTATGAAGTTGTCAGTTGGCACCTATGAAGAACACCTGTCCTAAAAGAAAGACACTCAGTTAATACACCAGCTGACACAATGAAGTAGGAGCATCAGTTCAACTTTATAAATCTTTATTACCAAAAAGCTTTTGGGTGTAATAACATCAACTTCAGTTTCTACTGAATCACACTAGTAGCCTAGCAGTAACAGTAGTCACATCACAGCATAGCAGTCAGCATGTCATAAAGTGAACTACAGCAGCAGTTATTCCAGTTTCAGAAGGAAATGTCAGTGATGTCAGCTCCACTTCACCTTCTGCTTTCACTCCTCTCATGTGACACTACGTTGCACTGCAGCCATTTGATGTCCTGTATTCATCTTTTTATTCAGTGAAGGTCGCACAATGGTGCAGAGACCCACAGACGGAGGACACCAAGTTTTAAGGAAATCAGCCTATTGGACCACTGAGCATGAAGCACCAGAGTCATGCTCATGATTTGGTGTTGTTGCTCTTAGCATTGAGCTGGTAAGATGACCAATAGGAAATATCTCCCCCAAACTGGTGTATTAAGAAAAATAATAATGGGACAGTAAGACAGGTGGGGCAGACTGACACACAGGTAGTCAGCAAAGCAGACACAGACAGGACACAAACATACACACACTTTGCAGAAGAAGCCAATAACATAGTAATAATGTGAGACACAAACACGCACAAGTTTGTGGGATGGTGTTGCATTAAAAGAAAAAATGTTTCTGGGAATCCAATTTTCGTTTTCTTTTGACGTCAGCAAACTGAAACTGATTTGACACACAGAAATGTCCTGACGGCCTTTGGGAACTAATAATCCAGAGATGCCTTAAGTACAGACATAAATAAAGGCAACACATACCAACCCAAAAGCAGGTAAACAGACAGGTTGCAGCACTACTGATGGCATCAAACTACAGTGTTTCACATCATGTCACTTCATCTGCTAACATGATCTCTCTAATATCATTTTTAAAGTATTACTAAAACATCTACAAATAGTTTTACAGTGGAATCACAGGGTTTTTACTAATTTACAGGAATTGATCTAGATTTGTTTTTTGGTATCAACAAACATTTTCATGGCAAAGTTTCAGAAGATTTTACAAAAAGTATCCCAAGTCTTCTAATATTTGACCAGTTTATAAAATCTAATGTCATGTACAAATGTTACAGGTAAAATAATTTAGCTCGTTGCATATTGACATGTGCTTTTTGTTCAAAGGGTGAGCTGAAAGGTTAGTGATGGGTTCCAGACAAATCTTCCTTTTTTACAACTCCAGTGTTACATCTTGGTTTTCCTCCTCCTTATCATCATTCTAGTGCTTTGATGTCGGCCATTAATAATGCAGGAAGGACTGGTTTGCATTTACAAATAGCACACTACAGGTATAAGGTCAGTTGATCAGCATCATGAGATCCATTTTTTTCATTAACATCATCATCTGTCTCCAAGGGATATTTTCATTCATTTCTCCCACCTCTTCATCCTCCTCTTCTCTCTGTTGGGCTTAAATGAGCTTAAAAGAATACACCAAGTATTTGTAAATTCCAAACAGTCATCTACCAATGATGACAATACTGATACCAAAATCATTCATGAAAAACAGCCTAATACAGTGTGAGATGCTGCATGATTCCCAGTCTTTAATGAATTTTATAATGTGTGCATCTGTGTGTGATTTAGACACATTTCACCAAAATGTGATAGTGTGAACAACTAAACATCTTCTATTATTCTCTGTAATTGTAGGCTGAAGTCTGGAACTTTAGTGTAGTAGACTGGTGGAAGTGAAGGTGGTGGGAGACTGCACAGCTAAGTCACTGAAAGTCAGATGTTTGTGGTTGCTGTGACAGACAGATGAGATCAACATTAAAATGCCATCACATTTACATAACGAGGTACATGTCTGAAATGAGCTTCAGTTACTATACTATGTTACCCAGCATATGCTAAAGTAAATGTTAGCATTGTGCATCAAAATCAGAGATTCACCAGACACACTTGGATGTTTTCTTTCTCATTACATAATGGGCATATCCACCAAATAGTAATAATCTACCAAACACATGGTGCATTCAGTTATCATAAAACTCCAAACTACTGTCAAAGCTAAATCTGTACATGCAAACTCTTAACTATCCAGATCACAGTGGGTCTGGATTCAGCCTGAATCTCTCTCCCCTTCTCTCTCCGCAGTGCTTACAAATGTCGGGCTAACTTAGCGTGCAGTATTACACCCTACCAAAATACAGTGGTTTACCCAGTGGGGAGTGTGTGTGTGTGTGTGTGTGTGTGTGTGTGTGTGTGTGTGTGTGTGTGTGTGTGTGTGTGCGCACGCATGTGTGTGTGAATTAAGTCCAGCTCAGTGGTTAGCAAAGCCACAACCAACCCCCTCAAGGACAATGCCTCTGCCTGTATATATTATTATACATATGTGTGTGTTTGTGAAACTAGTGTTGGCTCGGGCCAAGCAACATTTCCAGTAAAGTGTCAGAGTGTTGCATGCTGGGACAGAATCTAAAGATGGAGGGAGAAAGACTGTAATTTAACTGGGAGGAGCCCCTCCATCTCTGTCCTGTTTATCTATCCATCCTCCCGTCACTATATCTGTCTCTCCCTTTGTCCACGACTCTCTCCATCCCAGCGTCTCTCCATTTATCCTCACTCTCTATACCCCTCTCGTTCACTTGCTTCAACTCTCTTTGCTTGAATCCCCCCATTTCCTTCGCTCCTCACTCGTCTTTTTCAGTGTTTGTTCTAGATAACAGAGGAGCGTAGGAGGACAGAAAAAGGAGGAGAAATACAATACAGAGATACATTCAGTTGCTCTGGTGCTTCTGGTCACCTTCACTTCACTTCAAACATCCCTCTCGGCGATGGCCAATTTCTGTTCTGCAGAACTGATGGCATCCAGGTAAATATTAGCAGGGCCAGACAATGTATCGGACAGCAGTCAAAGAGTTCCAGCTCATAGACTAAGCCAATCCTTAGTATTCTGGTCCACAACTATGCATGTAACACTTATCCTCTGTTCCTGCAGTCTGGATCATCATCTGGTCAAAACATCCACATTCATTTTTCAAACAGCCAGTGATTGCGACACCGTTTTAAAAAAAAAACTCTTTTGGTGGCTCCTTTGCCCTAGAAAAAAAATCTTGTGGGCTCAGGATGCTTGCTGGATCATAGTAAACATGGTCATAATAAAACAGCAGAGGCCAATGAATTCCAGCATTCTCAGAGATCATCTATAGTGTTCAAGTCTAAATCCTTTAAAAGACCATCAATGATTGAGCTCAAATCTATATTGTATCCACCTCACAGAGATTCAGCTTGTGATAAAAAAAAGGTGAGAGGAAATTGACACCACAGACCCAGTAGTTGAGGTGTGATTGAGGTGAAACGTGTTTGTTTGTGTGCAGCTGAGCCCTGGCAGCTCCTTAGCTTTAGAACGCTTCCTGATAGACTGTTTTAAATCAGCTGTATTGGCAGGTGGTGTATGGAATCAGGTTTGGTTGTTCACCTGCAAAAGTTTGCTCCAGAAAATACAAACTGAACTCACGACTCCTTTATACAGAGATGTTTTCAAATGTGGCTTTGCTTTCCAGGATTTAGACAGATTTCCAGTTGATGTTGTATTTGAGTAAAGCTTAACCGTAGACTTCCAAGAGTTATTTTTCCACAATACAAAGAACACAGTCCAAAGACTGATAACCTGTGTATTCAGCCCCAGCATACCGTAGTTTGAGTATTCAGTTCTCAACTTTAGACACGGCCACACCCATAGACGTCATTAGTTGCAATGTTTAGACACAGCCATACTCATACCACACAGTCTGGGGGTCGTTGTTGGGGTCAGGGGAAGCCGGCGTGCTTTTCGGGCGTTCGACAGAGCCACATCTTGCTCTCTCACGTTCTTTCTTCAAGTGGGAGGAGTCACTCGACCGCCCCTCCCTTAACACATCCCCATGCTCAGAGGCTTCATCAGGCCGTGTGGTGGGCACAGCCCTGACAGGGGTTACCATGGCGACCTCTCCACGGTGGTGATAGGAGGAGGGTAAGGAGGGGCCATTCCGTGAGATGGGAGTCCTCCCTATCTCTCTTTCTCTCTCTGCGTATCTCTCCGTTTGCAGATTGAGAGAGGACGAATGATGAACAGGCAGATTTAGGAAGCTGCCATCTCCAGGCTGATTGGCCGGACCAGCCAGACAAGCAGAGAGAGGCCGCTCTCTCCCGTTAGCCCCTACCCCTTGTCTACGAACAACCACATCTGATTGGCCTTCATTTCCACGGAAACTGTCTGGTCCGTTGGAGTGCAGCAAATCAGCTGAGGCCAGGCTGAAAGCCCTGCTCAGCGATTGGCTGGTTCTCTGGGTGACGTGCTGGCCTGAGGCTGGGGATTGGCCTACAGGCTGGCGGGGTGAGGGCTTGACGTTCTGGCCTGGCCTCTGGTTGGATGACTGTAAAGTGGGAGTGACATAGCTGGTGGGAGTCACCTGATCTCTGCCAGCTGGTGCAGAAGGGGCGGGACTTCTGGTGAAATAGTCAGTCATCAAGTCCTCCTTGCTTCCTGTAGACACCTACACAAAAAGGAAAAACAAAAATGTGAAAAAATAACGGGAAATTTAAGATTTTAGGGTTTAGCTCACACTGACTTCCCAGTGACTCTGAGATTGAAAAGTGGCTGATGGTTTAGTGGCATGTGACACATATAAACGGCATGTCACACTTGTTCCACTGGCAGATTCCATTCTCCGTCAGCATATATTGATTACTGACATATGCCATCTCTGACTGTGGGTATGCCGCTGCTGTGTGACGAATAAAAATGGTATGCTACTCATGTTGACAAAACCATGGCTGAATTAACTTGTTAGTCCCAGGTCAAACATCTGCTGTTGGGCCCCATTTGGACCACTCACCCACCTCCTGTCCTATGTGTAGTATGTATATGCCGACAGCTCCAAGTTCCCAGAGATCAGTACTCGTATGCTGGATAACACTACCTGGACCCCAGGTTTTCTGTGTAAAATGGTTTGTGGTAATTTGATTAAAGGCAACTTAATTTAGGCATATGGAGCATCTGGGCACAATAGAGAGCCGAAGTGAAACCAGAACTTCTCGGTTCTGTTCCACAAGTGAGATCCCTTTGACATTTGTAACTACACTATTAACTAAAAATCCAGCCTTTGAACAGAGCCTTTCTCAACAGTATGTCCTGTGGCTCGCTTTATATGTTTAGATGAGGACGGTAGTTTTTTTGGAAAACAATCTAATTTTGTTGCTTATTCAATATTTATGATTTTTAGTGGTCTTTAACAAACACCATTTCCCATAAGCCCTAAGCGTTAGCAGGCTAAACATCACTGCTCGACAGAAGAGGCGAGTCTGTGAGCGAGTCAAGGGGTCGTGGCTAGCTCAGACATCCATCCATTTTCTTCTGCTTGATTGAAATTCAATAACAGTATTATAAATGAATTATGTTTACAGTGTTGAATGTGCAACATGTGGTTTGACCATTAATGCTAGCTCGATACCAATGGCCATTATGTCAAATTTCATAGTATTTATTTATTTATTCTTTGCTTAGCATAATAGCAGTGATGTGAGAGTGGCATATGGTGGCTCAGAATAATGTTACCACAGCAGTGGCATATGCCAGTGAGAATCACTATATGCCAGTGGGGAGTGGTATGTGCCAGCTGAACACAAGTCACATGGTACTTACAAGTGCCATATGCCAGGAGAATAGCAGCAGCAACTGTGGCAAATTACTATGAATTGGGATATACCACTAAAGCCAGAATGGAATACAATTACCAATTTTACAACCTTTGCCCGGCTGGATTTCCCTCGCTTGGGTGACTCCACCAAACTTTATTTTTGTAGAGTGGTCTTGGCAGTGACTGTTCATGTCAAATTAAGTATCTAAACTGTGTATCTAATTCCATATCACGTATTTTTTTTAAATCTCTAACACTTCCTGAGTCTACCATAATTGGTTTGCCTGAAGTGCGAAGCACAGGCACACAATTGCTATTCCTCATACGTAATTTTATTAGTGGGAATGCTGATTCAGCATTCACACTTGTTCTTCTAAGGTTTCTTTTTCTTCTTCTTATTCTACTTCCGTACGTTTTTCGCTGGCCCAGTGCGTGACATCATCACCTAGAGTGTAGGGCAGCTGAAAAATCGTCTGAAAACTTTCTGTTAAACTTGCTCTTGTTTCCACAATTTTCACTCTTCATACATAATTTCACATCAGAACGTAGACAAACTTGTCCTGGTTCAGATCATGTATCTATTTAAGCCATAGGGCATACAGCTTTTGAACTGTCTGCCTCCAAGCATCAGAAAATCCTTCAACGGTCTCATTGGCTCTAATGATATTTTGTCTCCTACGGTCTTGAGCAAAACACAAATGAGAGGTGTTGTGATTTCTCTGCCTTTTTTAAACTTTATCTACACGATTTTTACGTCAAAGTGTTCAGCAATGCCTTCTGGTGCTGACAGTTTTACCGATATTTTGAATAATGGTGACTTTTCTGAGTGAAACTTTTACAGGTTTCTCTCTCTCTGTCTCAATGACTGAGCACTTTTCAGGCAACAGTTAGTTACACTCACAGCTGATGTTGATAAACAAATTAAACATCAATCAGTTTCTTCCTCTGTTCTGATTGGTGGATTGATGTAGAGCTATTTTTGGCAGTTGTGACCTCTGTGCTTTTCAACCTTCCTCTCTCTTCCTTTCACACACACACACACACACACACACACACACACACACACAGTGTAATACACCACACACATACAGTAATACATACAGATTCTAACACACAAATACACACTGTCTGACCTGTCTAAATTGCAGTCTGCCCCTCCCCCCTCCACTCCCTCAGGGTGCCACAGTCACTATAGCAACCGGTGTGTGTGTGTGTGTGCGTGTCTGTGTTTTGCCTGTAACCTCAAACACAGAGATGATAGGAGTTTTCGACTTGTGACAGCTCCTATAATTTAAAGAGTAAACATATTATATATCAGTGTCTTCTGTGAAGCCTATTGCCTCTTCCCATGGCAACCTTTGACTGGATCTGAGGACACACAGCTGATTGAGATGACACATTCACTTACAGTAGGAAATCCCATNCGTAGATTGGCTCACCTGATAGAACAATCAGCACTGAATAAACAGATACCTAACAGTACATTAGACATAAAAGCGCCATAAAATCAATGGTACTTAATAACACTAACTTATAACTTTGGGGCCTTCTTTACAGCATGTGATATGGTTAAAAGATTAATTTGGTATGTATTATTCAGCTTGTGTTTTGATATTTTTGCTTCACGTGATGATCCCAAAGTTGAAAAATACATAATATTTCATTCGACTACGGTGGTTACCACGTTGCTATATTTTGTATTCTGCATCCTAACAGAAAGCAGTACTGCAGTAAAGTCAAATGTCTTATATAGGGTTAGCCTATAATATAATGCAAGTAACTAATGAGTGAATTTAAATCAAATTTAATATGATCAGATCAACAGTGCACATATCTGTTCTTCAGTCCGTGATTTGAGGATACACAGCTGATTGAGATGACACATTCACTTACACAAGGAAATCCTATTGCTCAAATCATGGACCTTTAAACCATACAATATAGGAGAAGCACATGTATGCATATATGTGTGTCAATGTATTTCTGCTCTTACAGTTCATCTTCCAATTCTGGAAATTAATTTCACATTTCTGCATTTTCAGCAAAGCTTTGCAATTCATTCTTCCTCTCTATGTTTTTACACACACAGCTGATGCTGATAAACTGATTAAACCTCCATCAGTTTGTTCCTCTGTTCTGATTGGTGGATATATGTAGAGCTATTTTTGGCAGTATTATGACCTCTGTGCTTTTTAACTGTTAATAAATTCAAACCGAGCTCTGTCTTTCTCTCTCTCTCTCTCTCTCTCTCTCTCTCTCTCTCTCTCTCTCTCACACACACACAGTAACACACACACAAA
>LKNJ01007589.1:0-11869 GCA_002120245.1 Maccullochella peelii | reverse complement strand
GAATGCTCCAGTCCTCTCTGGGAATCAGAGCGCCGTGGGGTCGATGAGGCTGACACAAGAAGCAGATCCACGGGTCCAGCAGCGTCAACGAATCAAACGTCCCTGGACCCACGAGGATGTTCAGGCAGTCTGCACAATAAGACCTGCAGGTGTAGGGGAAGAGAGGAGGAGGAGGAGGAGGAGAGGGGTGGAAACACAATTAAACAAAGGAATAAACTGGAAACTACTCGTTACCTTTATTTTTTTTAAATAGTCAGATTTAAACGTGGAGGAAGAGATGAACAGACCAACCTGCAGCAGCTGTCGTTGCCACACAGTATGACCTCCAGTCCATAGCAGCAGATGGTGCAGTAGGACTGATAGCCGTCTTCATCGTAACGATACAGAGTTTCTGTTAAGTTATCCTACAGGGACACAGACAGCGCCAGTCAGTGGTTAGGGACATTATAACAAACTTATATACAGTGTTGAGTTTAAAGTGTAACGAGTGAGGGAACAACACCTGTAGGAGGCTTGGTTACTTAGCGTGTGGGTCAGGGGACTGAGAGGAGACTACTTAGAGTATTTTTTGATATAAATTTCATGACGTAGACAGGTCCCAACCGGTTGACTCTAGGTCAGCATTGGCCTTGCAGGTTCATGGCGTGCTGAGCCATTTTCAACCCATGAAATGCTGATTTTTAAATAAATTTGGTAAGAAAGGTCAATATTAACAGCAGCACTGATGTGTTTCATCACAGTACAGTCGTATCATTTAGTTTACAGCTCAAAAAACACGTTTAAGTGTGCAGCACCTCTTTAATACTTCAGTTCACTGTTTCACACATTCGCAGTGCACCGAGGAACCCGGGTTCAGACTACACAATATCTTTGTCTGATAAGATCACTGTGTCATAAATTCTTGCAGTGGCTCGGCCGAGGGACATGACAGACCACATGTTGTTCCCCGATCAATCATCGCGTGCCGTCTATCACGAACTGCATGATGTCATTGGGAAGGAGGTGCTGAATGTGAACAAACGACGGCGTCTGCAGCGGTGTGTTTGATACTCAAAAAAGCCTAAAAAAAGAAAATGACGGTGCCCTTTCCTCTGTTCCTCGCAGCTCCAACATCATCATCATCATTGCTCTTTCACCTCGCCATGTTTACAGTTGAAGGGCGCTCTGCGCTCCTATCGGTCAACGTCATGAACACGTTGTGGAATTACTCAGCGAGAGAAGGCAAAAAAATTCTGACACAGGACGTCACGAGGCGCCCCAGATGAGGCGTCACTTGCCCTACATCTAGTCGGGCTGATATGATGTAGTCTGAACCCGGTTGGTCACTGCTGGTCGTAACATAAAGAGACGTTGATGATTTCTTACTTTACACTCCAAGCAGAGGCTGCCTTTGAACAGAGGGTGGAATATCTGAACGTTTTCAGTTCCACAACACAAACAGAAGCCTGCAGACAAAATACAGAGACAGACGCAAACCGGAGGAAGCAAGTGAGGAACAAACGAGTGACTGAGTGAAATGATCTATACGGAACTACAGTTACATAAAACAGCATGCTTATTATGTTCTACCATAACAAACGTGAAGCACTCAAACTTAACTTCTTACAATACTGTGCACATGTAAATACAGCCACTAATCCGCTGGCTCATATGATGCGAGCGAATGTGATCGTTTCACCATTTACCACAACAAAATAAGTATTTATGCGTGAAAGGGGACTAATTTAGAATCAAAATTACACACAAGATGCCCAAACACTCACCTTCGATGTCCAGCGTCGTGTCCATGATCATACGGATGGTCTCCTCTGCAAGGAGAGAAACCAAGAACTGAATAATAAACGCTGTACAATCAATAACTCAAACTCTCTTGGCAATTTCTATGTAAAGCACTCTGAGCTGCAGTTAATGCAAAAGAGTTGCTGTTCAAATAAAGTTTAATATCAGCATTATTTTTAATTCTTTCTAACTTGTCATAGTGTATTTTCAACTTCACAGGTTTGATCCAGCTGTTCACACTTACTTGTAACACGTGTTAACAAAGTGAACATTTACGCATTACTAAATTAAAACATGCTGCACCACACAAACTAGTTCTTACTTAGAGAAAAGTTGTTGCTAAATATCTGCACCCAGTAACCAACGTATTTAGACTGAAGAGGTAACAGGATGTGGGCGACATATCGGGCCTGAAAATGCTGTTTGTAATGTTGTAAATGTGGAAGATTTTATATTACATTTCACAAAATAACATCAAATACCTCAAATTACAAAACGTTACGCCTATAATGTCAGAATAAACGACCGTGGTTAGTCTAGCGTAACTGGATAGTTCCCACAACCTAAACTATATGAATACATGTATACAATCTATCATTTTGGCCCCTAAAACTGTTATTTTTGGAAGTTATGTTACAGCTCATGATGCTAATGACTTCCTGTTTACATAGTTGATTGCTTTTGGACATAACGAGCAAATGATTTACACATTCAAAGTATTTGCTTGCTAAGACGTTCTTCAAGTTTGATGTTGCAACCTAATTTAGTAAATCACTAGTTTGAAACAAGCTAGTAGAACTTAAGTTTGTGTGTAAACTCTTTCCTAACATCGGATTTATGACTAGGTGGTGCAATTCAAACCTCTGCGTTTTTGGTCCGGCTGGGTGTAAACTCTGGTCGCCTGGGCGACCTTATTGTAAGCTTTGGTGTAGGTCCTCTTCTTGTACGGTACAAAGTCTGGTGACACGTCGTCATCAAATCCATCAATGAGACTGCTTTTCTTCTTCTGAACCTTCCCTCCTTTCCACCCTCCCTTCCCCTTCCCTCTTCCCCAGTCGTCTTTCTCTCCCTCCCATACTCCCTTCCCTTGTTTCCCCGTCTCCCCTGCCCATCCTCCTCTGGATCCCTTCTCCTTCAGGACTCCTTTGGAGCCTTTTCCCGCAAAGTCAAATCCTTCCTCCCACGCCATTTTTCCACCTCCACCACTGTGGGAGGACTTCTCTATGGAGTCGTGCGACAGTTTGTTCAAGGAGTCGGCCACGTCTTTCAGCTCCGTGCCGATGTTGCTGCTCTTGCTGCTCATCGGGGTGGAGGAGGAGCTGAGGGAGTGATGAGAAGAGTTGGCTTTCAAGAAGAGTTTCTTCTTCACCTTTGGTCTGTTGTTTGTTTTCGTAACACCTGGACAGAAGACAATCATACATGTGACCATCAGAGATTGTACACAACAGTAAAGAACAGTTAGCATGATATGTACAACCTGGAGCATTGTATTAATTGTATGAACCTACATGCTGTTTTCTTTACCGAGAGGCTGCATATTATTATCTGGCTTCAATTTAAGTTATCTGTGAAGTGCTGGCTGTGCATGCAGCAACATTCCTCTTAGCTGTTAGCTCAAGTTCTTACATTTGAACTCTTTTTCAGCTACAACAAAGCGCTTTTTCATGCACAGTTGTGTTTAAAAACCCCAGTGAACATGTTTCATTTTATCAGAAAAGGCAGATGAAAAAAAATGTTGGATGATTTGAATCCCATTAAATTACAGAGTTGGAACAGAGACCAGCATGTAGCTGACGACCAGACTTCAGCTCTCTATAATGCAACTGAGAAATGTGTATTTAATATACAACAAAAGCATGGAAATAGATACATATGAACACTTCAAATCCGATTTGTATCTCTGAGTTTACCTCTGAGAAAGAGTCATTTTACCAGAATTTGAATCAATTAAATCAATTCAGGCTCCTAAATCGGATGTTCATACCGTTTGTGGCAGCTCCTGGTTTGAGTCCGTCTGGCCCCGTGGGTTGAAATCCTCCAAAGGCCCAGTCTAACATGTGTTTCAGCAGCTCATCTCTGTCCTCAAGACTTGCAGGAAACTGCTTCTTACAACGTAGCGCTGCCTCCTGATAGACGCGGACATACACGTGTAAGCAGGAGAACAAACATGCATCCTACATGGACGCTTCAGTTCAGGTTTGAATTTGTGAACGGTGAGATTTGATCTGTCATCAGCAGGAGTAAATGTGATCCCACAGACAGACATGTTGCCTGGGGAGTTAACACACCAGCCACTTTTCATTTTAACTCCTGTTTGATGTACATCAGAAAACACACAGAGAGACACACAGACCTGCAGGGACAAGAAGATGGCTTCTCTGTAGGTGACGAGGACGGCGAAGGAGTTGGCACTGAAGTGCTGGGTGAAGGCAGCGAATGGTTTCAGAGTCTCTACACTGACCTGGAATCAGAGCCAAGAAATCAGTGCAGAGAATGGAAATACTATAAACATATAAAGAATAATATCTATCAGTAACGTAGCAGGTAAAAAAACACGGATGGCAATGAATGTGTAGGTGTGCAACAAGATATTCCACAATGATATAATGACACAGTAAAACTATTAACTACTATTTTTATACATTTTATTGTCAAATTTATATTTTATATTTATGCTTCTGGTCTTGCAGTACTTGCTTTATCTTTCTTTATATTTTCTACTTACTATGTTTATTTTTATGCACCAATATTCCAAGGCAAATTCCTTGTATGTGAAAACCTACTTGGCAATAGACTTGATTCTGATTAAAAAGCAGCTCAGGAACTTGTTTTTAACCTGAATCAACAAGATTTTAGGGATTTTAACAACATCGTGTTGTAATTGTTTGCTGGTGACCTGTGGAGAAACTGCAGACTCATCTGGTACCAAACAGAGGGAGCCAGTGGTGAAAATGTGGCAATGTTACTGTTCTGTCACTGTGTACATGAAGCATTTATGTACACTGATTATGTACTTTACTGTATAAACTCTGATTCCCTGAATTTCACCCTCACATCTGACTCACCCGAGAGGACAATCTCTGTCCGTACCACTCCACCGTCCTCTTCCCTGGACGTCGGTCCTCTCCCCTGTGGGGTACGATGATGGCTGGCCAGGGAGAGAAGCACTCCACCTGACCCCAGACCAGCTCCCCCATCGCACCCTGTACAACACACATACACACAAGATGTTAACGCAGAAATGCTGATAGTTTCTAACATTGTATATAAAAACCCATGAGTAATGCAGTTCCTTTCTGTTTTAACCTGTACCAAACCAAACAGGTTAAGGTGTGAACGCACCCTTAAATGCCACCAAACAACTGTGATGACATCTTAAGGACCAAAAATATGTTTCTATACTTGAAGAGAATGAGAATGTTTGAAGACATTAATGCTAGTTTGATTTGTTAGCCTAAACAAATTATAAATTAATGCATTTTTAAGCATTATTAGCCACTGTAAACATCTGCTAGAACAATGTGTCTAAAATATAACACAAACGGTATGTATGGAGTAAATTACTGGTTATAACACTATGCTAATCTGAATAACCTTACAGTAGATTTTACCAGCAGTTCTGCTGAATTGGGTGGTGTGCTTGTTGAAACCATGCTGTCATCTTCATCTTCATCGCCCACAACGTATACAGACTCAGGAGTTCTTTGACCTGAAAAACAGAGACAGTGAGCTACTGAATCTGCTGCTGCCTGGTCACCATGCTGCTAATACTATTCACACATTAACACCATGTGTAAGTTTTGTTTTATTATTTAATTATTAAAACTAGCCCCTTTTTTTAACAGTATTACACATGTCTTACTTTCTGCCTTTATGAGTCTGCTGGTCCGGCACATTTTGGACTCTTCGGTGACGTCAACCACATCTGATAAAACAGAACAATCAGCCACGTCGGTTATTATCATCAGCAACATTTGGATTTGCTGTCGGCATCACAACAGATTTACTTCATTTGTCAAAGTTTCATGTTGATGAAGACGGTAGATGTTCGCTCTACTCGCACAGTGCACACCTGACAGTCTTACCAGAGGAATTGTCTGTGTAGTCCGAGTCCTCCGCACTGCTGTTGCGTTTGGAAGGAATGTGTAGACTGGGTTTGGTCGCAAAACCGTCACTATCATCTGATGAAGTCTCTCCGGCCTCCTCTGCTTTCTTCTTGCCACCATGACCTGCCTGGACAGGTAGTTTCCTTCTGTAGATGCGGGGTCTTCCTGCCCACATGCCTGGTTGAGGGGTGGCTTTGGGGGTTTCCTTGCTGTCAGGAAGAGCCTTGGTGCTGTTGAACGCCTTGAGACAAATACACACAAATAAAAAGTCTATCTTCACAAAAATACATATATAAAGCCGATTCCATGGCCATTGCTGGCCTGAATCATCACATCGAAGTGTGATTTATTTTGTCATGTGGAAAAAATATCACATGCTGATGGTATTTGATGCCAGATACAAGTCAACATTTTACTTTGTTTCACGTATGAAATTTGTGACATAGTTTATAAAATTTCTAAAATATTTTGTGTGAAAGCTAACTATCGATCTATCTAAACTTAATTTAATTTGTTCCCCACACTCCTGCTGTGTATTGATGAATATTTTAATTCACATTTATTGACACAGGCCAATCAAGTGTCAAACACCAATCACTGTGGACACAGTGAGGAAGTTCATCCATGGCAACTGGGCGAACCCTCTTAGCTCAGGAGTTCGCTCAGTTCTTCACTAAAAGTTGCTCTCAGCAGCTTTGTGAACAGCTCTTAAACGAAACTCTTAGTTGGGAACTCTTAGTGCCATTTAAGAGGTCCACTAGTGGTAAGATAAGATCCGGAATAGGTTTAGCTTTTAACACTCACCTTAGTAAACACCTGCGTCCTGCATAGAGAGCTTGGCAGGGCCAGGAGGGTCAGGAGGAGTTGACGCAGGATAGAGTACGGTCTAATGCCATGCAGCATCTGTACAGACAACACAGGGAACTCTTGTAATGACATTTGATATTCAAGCAATGTTTCTGCAGCAGCTACTGAACTGGTACTTTGTCTACATGGAGAATACCAGTATTAACAAATTATAATGAAAATGTAAACGTGTTATCACTCAAGGTAAGAGATTAGGTAGAAACATTACATTAATACTGTGATTTTTCCTGTTCATGAGCTCCTGTACGACATTTGTTACTCATTCAGTTCATCTGACGAGGGTTTTCCAGTCGTCACAGGTGTTGATTCCAGTAACCAGACAGTTAGAAATGCCATTAAATAACTGTTGATCCACTGTGTTGTCGGTTTACCTTTGCCCAGCAGTGATCTTCTCCTATTCCGCTCGTCTGTTCCACCTTTGCGGCCTTAATGACGCTGAGATAGTCGTTTCCTAGATGTTGTACTGGAGATCCAGCTTTACACAGACCCAGCTGAACCCCCAACTCCAACAGCACGCACTTGTACAGTTTACTATCCTGAAAGGAAAACACAAGATAGCAATATACAGATTGGTAGGAAAATTTGATTAAGTCAAGCGTAACATTATAAACTCATTTCAAATTGTCACGTACAATACTGTACATAACCATTGAGGGATGTTAGTTCCCCTTAAATGTTAATATTCTGTAAAAATATTAAGGAGATACGGTATACAAACTGAGCTTTACAGGCCCCACAGTCCTGTAGAGTGGCATCATTACACTAAACACAGCACACTCACGATTACCAGTTAAAGGAATAGTTCACAATTTAGGGAAAATATACGCTTCTTCCCTTTCTGGCTGGGAGTTAGACGGGATTAATTAACACCTGTCCATTAAATATAAGGCTACAGCCAGCAGCCAGCTAGCTTAGCTTAGCACAAAGACTGAAAATAGGGGGAAAAGGCTAGCCTGGATCTGTCCGACCAACGCTAACAAAATACGCCAACCAAGCACCTCTCAGGCTCACAAATTAACAGGTTATATCTTGTTTATTTAATCCGTTATGCGTTGGACCATTTCTTGACTGGGAGCAGTTGCCAGGCAACCAGCAGAGAGTCCAGGAAGCTAAGCTAACGAGCTGCTGGCTGTACCCTTATATTTAACAGACAGATATGACAGTGGTATCCATCTTCTCGTCTTCTTTGCACCAGAAAACGAATACTGTCGAACTATAACTTAAATATGTGATTGTTTTACACTGACAGTTATCAGAGGGACCAGAGAGGGGAAAAAGTGTAATGTTGGTAAACCAGACTTTCTTTGGACAGTGCTCACTCACTGCTGTTCAGAAGTATTTTGCTCTTAAGTATTAAACTGTCACTTCCCATGGGACACAGTATACATCTTCCACTCCAGAAGTCCAGTTTTGCAGTGCCTCAATTTCTACTGCATCCCCACTATGGTTTAGTTTAATTTATTATTTTTTACATTAACTGCCTAATGCAGATTCAACTAATATTAAGCTCTAGCTGGCTGCATTAAGTCACCCTAAGTATAACTGAAATAAATCTTCTTACATTGATATTTTCAGGATGTTTCACCACTTTGCCGATGTTCCTTAGTGCCACGTCTCCGAGCTGCTTAGGAATACTCTGCACCAAACTCTGTAGTGCTGCTTTATAGAAAGCCGCTGCATCCTTCAGGAAGTCCCCCCTCTCCTGTTCCCCCAGATCCACGACAGCGGTGACCGACAGGAAGTCGCTGGCCCGGGAACCTACGTTGACCTCTGTTGTGGGGAGCAGCTTATTCTCGTTGTAGAGGAAATGCAGGTCTCGCCTCCTGAGGAAGCGCTCGGTGACGGAGGGCCGGAGGACACTGGCTGCGTAGGACTGAACCAGCATGGAGGTCAGCTGGAGCTCCATAGCCACGTCCGCTGTGCCGTACTGCTGCAATTCCTGGACAGCTCGGAGAGGCGGCAAGGTGTGGGAGAGGAACAGGAAGTACAGCTTGACTTTATGATCCATCAGCTGGGTTCTGATCCGGTCAGCATCCTCTGCTTGCCCCAGTGACTTAAAATACTCCACTAAATCCCTCCAGCTGCTGACCATCTTCTGCACAGTTTTGATGATAAATAAACACTGTGTAGAGATAGAATGGGATGGGTTATAAGGCTCTGCGTCAGCAAATAGCTCTTTCAGACCGTCATTGACGGAGGGGCAGGTGGAGTAGTGATGGTGGATGTCTCTAACCAGGTCAACCACGCAGCGAAAGGAAGCCAAGAGTCCGGCCTGGCAGGCTCTTCCTGCTATCCCAGGGAGGCCGCAGAGTGATACTAACCCAGGGTTGAAAGCCTGGAGCTGGGACACAAACACCTGGCTCACCCTGGGGTGTGGCGTGTTACAGTAAAACATAGCCATGTTGGACAGAGGAAGGCCCAATTTCTTTAGCGTCTCAATCAGAAATTGCACATCCCTGCATGTGCCTGTGATGGTGTCAGCGTTCATGTCCACTGAGGTTTCAGGATCAAAAGAGTCAAGAGCCATCTCCAGAGTGTGCAACAGCCTCACCACACTGACCCCTGAGCTCTGGTCAAGGTAGCCAATCAGGACGACACTTGCACTCTGTCCTCCACCCAGCTCTACACCCACATACAGGTAGAGGCAGTACGGCGTGTTACAGCAGGCCTGAATGATGTCTCTGGGGTGGGTTGGACTCAAGATGGCAGGAAGTGAAGGGCCAGAGACCTGAGCGTCCGCACTTGAGTTTGTATCCACGTTGTCACTACAGTATCTTCTGATGAAGCGCAATAAAGTATCACTCCCTTGATATCCGTTGTCCACTGCTGCTTCTGTTTGCTCCACCCTCTTAACCTGCTGTGCCTGTACACACTTTTCTTTCACTGGTGTCTCCATTTTCTCTGTTGTCTGCTCCATCGTCACATCCACCACATCATCCTCATCATCAGATATAAATATTACCACATCTGCATTCCTGTTCAAGTTCTCCTTTGGTTTTTCTTTCTGTGGTTCTTCCGCTGTTTTGCCCCCTATCTTCATGATAATCTCCGGTTTCTGATGAGGGTTCTGGGATGAAAGACCGTCTAGAACGGGAGACAAATTTTAATTTAAAAATTTTAATGAAAATAAGTGCTTTTCAGAAATGGAACATATTAACGTAATATTGCTGGCTTCATATCTCTGTTAAAGTAAAAGGTCTCTGTTACAGAAATGTTCATTGTGGCTTCTATCAGACATTACAAGGCTGTTACAGAAAGAGCCACAATGCTTGCACAATATTTGGCACCTGGTGGGTGTCTTTTAATTTTTATCTCCTTGACCCTGCACCGCGAGGGCTTTTGGCACATTCACAGGTTGAATATCAAACTATATTCAATATTCAACCTTTTTACACATTGATGGGTTTAAGATGAAGACGGGAATAAAGTGGAAAGTTGATTTATGGTTATCGATATTTTAGTTTTTGTATAAACTGAGGCAAGGAGACTTTGTAAATAGTATTTGTTAAGAAAAAGAAAAGTTTTGTATACATGGTATCTGTGGTGATCTATTGAACACATGACAGATTAATGCGTTGTATAGAAGGAAACTGGAAACAGTGTCAGGCGTTTAGTGAATAAAGCATGGTGTACTGGAGTTGTGGGACGTATTTTAATTTTGATGGACTTGCAGTGAAGCTCACACCGGTCTGCCCTTCGCTGTGTGTGTGCTCTCAAAGTGAGAAATTGAAGAATCCCACCAAAAACAAAAGGTGCAGTCCTAACTTAACAGAGTCTTAGTGCTATGCAAGTGTGACAAATAGACAACTGTTATATATTTCAATCAACCACACCTTTACTGGGTAGGATATCTGTGTAACAACTGCTCCCACCTGAGCCAGGAACCATATTCTGTCCGCCTCTGGCCTCCAGGGCATGGTACTCCCTGCCGTTGTTGTTCTCTTCAAAGAACAGCTTAAACCACTGTAGGAAGGTCAGAGTCACTATGGCATTCTTCTTCATCAGATCCTCCATTGGGATATACTGGAGAGAGGAAAGAGGCGGGTTTAAGTCTCATACTTGTGTTTATATCCGCCAGTCAACAAAAGATGTTCAAGTTTATGTTTAACGTGTGTATCTGCTGGTTTGAAAAAAATAAAACGGCCTCTTAAATATCGACATAAATCAGAAAACATTTTCACCAAAAAATGCAAAGGCTCTCAAAAAGTAATCAGCTCTGGTTTTTATAGGCTGATACCATTATCAATATTTGAGGGTGACAAACTGTGTGGAGCTGCTGTTTCTAAACTACCTCCAAAACTGTAATTTCTTGTTACTTATCAGCCAACATATACACCGATACCAATACATCTTCGATGAGCTAATATCTGGCTGATTTATTAGTCCGGCTCTTAACTGTACTGAGCAAATTTTAAATGTTTTCACATTTACTGGTCGTTCACCACTTTTGTTCCAATACTCACTCGGACCACTCCAACCTTTCTGAATGCAGCTTGCAGTAAACTATAGTTGTGGATAGAGTCCACCATGTTATTGCTTTGGAACCGGACCCTGGAAAGGTCCAGGGACCCAGAAAACAAGGAGTCCATCAGCTGGCAATAGGCGGCACCTGGATATTCATACAAACACACACAATCGTAATCGATAAAACGAACTGCTGCTGCTTTGAAAATATTTCATTCAAGTCCAAACAATGGAGGCCAGATTAACTAAGACAATGGCAGGTTATTTAGCGCCTGATTTACTGAGGCAGTCAGCTCCAGATCATTACTCTCAGAAAATGTCATGATCTTAATTCCAAAACATTAACTTTGGCCTTAGGTCAATTACTCATAAAACTATAATAGTACAATCTTTAGGTTTAATTAGATTATTAAGACAATATGGGAAATTACTAATTGATAGAATTAGATGCACAAAAGACTACTTGTGTTTCAGAAGAATATTGAGGTAAATGTAGCCACACACCCACTGTAAATGTCTTAATAAAAAAGAAGTAGTTAAGTTTAATGAACCACAACTCTCCAGCCCTTGCTTGCTGTAACAAAATAATCAGATATTGTGTTCATTGATAATGATCCTCTCTTTCTCTGTGTGTGTACATATATATATATATA
>LKNJ01007588.1:0-11871 GCA_002120245.1 Maccullochella peelii | reverse complement strand
GCTCCCTGGGAAACTAATGATAATGATATTCCAACTGTCCAGTAAAAATCAAATCTGTTATTTGGCATTAGTGATATGCTTTTTTAATGATATAATACATAATAATAATAATAATAATATAAATAAATACATATAATAATATACATAATATTCACAATACTAATCATTATTATTTGGCATTCAATGACATGCTTTTAATGATATAATGCAGAAAAATAAACATTAATATTCAGGGAAGACAATTAGCCTACATTTTATTTGATGGGGGCAGTAAGGGACCTGGATAACGGATAGGGGGGCGCTGGCCCAAAAAAGGTTGAGAACCACTGCTCTACATAAACAATGTATGTAGATGACCACCTCCTGTCACACTGTGCTACTAACGAGCTCGTTAGTGTAAATGACTGAGAGCTGGTGGATGGTGAACAGTAGCCTGAATCTTCCAGTTAAACTTTGAAGCTGATCGTTATTATTACCTTAAAAGCTCTGAATCTGAACCAGAGTACAGCAGAAATTTAAGTTTATTTTAAAACCAAAAAACTTGCTATCCAGGTGAGTAAATGTTTGATTTGTTGTTGATTGTCCGTGCACTAAGACATTTGAACCAATAACAAGGTCTTGGTATATTTCTGAAAACATTTAACGTCAGTATTATAATAAGTGGACAGCTATGAAGCTATATTTAAAAATGACATTAATGTAATGTTTTACTGAGTGTGAGTGCTAAATTGGTCATATTTTCCATTTTTCTAGAAGATGAAGAACCCTGTTTGGACCGAAACAAAAGGCAACTGTATCATTTTATTGTATTTTGTCATATAGGAGGTTTGTGATATATGCTCGAAATGAACGTATGTTGTTCAATGCTATGCAGACCACAAAAACAAAGGCCTGGAGTTTAATTTCTAAAAACAACAATATAAATCAGAATTGCAATATTGATAAGAAAAAAAACGCAATTTCCCCCAATGAGCCCTGCTGTGAGATCCTGAATGTGGGCCAGATCTTTGGTGCATGTAGTATCCTTAAAAAATATCACGAAGAATGTCTAAATTTTCACCTTGTAACTGTAACAGGGCAATGCCTTTCAAGAATACTGCTGTTTCCCCTTGGGTAGAGCATGAAAATAAACAACTACTATAGATAAAAACTGAATAAAATAACGGAAACCCAGAGATGCAAAGAGGACAGCAGCTAGGAGACATGCAGGATGAAAAATGCAGGATTCTCAACTATCAATCAACATCCCCAATTTACAGTTTCACTTGTCTTGTAATTACTTTAATCTGCCACAACTGTGGAGTTAGTCTATCCAATGTGAGTTTGAAAGACTTTCAAAGGCTCTAAGCTTGTGATATACTTGCTTTTAACGCTTGCATTTTGAGGGTTACCCCTCGGATACTGCATTCCTTCGGAGCGTCAATTTGTGCATCACCAAAAGTGAACGCTTACGTGTCTGCGAGATGCAGTTAAACACGTGAACAGAGGGGGCAGTATATCAGCATGTGAAGTAAGGTCAGCAGCAGACAAACAACAAATAAAATGGCAGAAATTCTGAAGAGAAATAAGAGCTTGTCACTGTGATATCAACATATTCAGTTTTATTCATATAGCGCCGTATCATAACAAATTTATCTCAGGGCACTTTTTCATATAGAACAGGTCTAGACCGACTCTTTCTATTTACAGAGACCCAACAATTTCCACCATGAGCAAATACTAGGAGACAGTGGCAAGGAAAAACTCCCTTTAACAGGCAGAAACCTCAAGCAGAACCAGAACCAGGCTCTTTGGTGGGTGTTCATCTGCCTCGACCGGTTGGGTTGAGGGAGAGAGAGGGCGTGTGAGAGAGAAAGGGAGTGAGAGCAGGAGAAAAGAGAACATACAGTAGTACAGCACATTACAGTTCTACATACAGATGTAAAGTAATAGTAGTGGTAATGGTATTGATGTTAATATTAATACAAATAATACTAATAGCAATATAATAATAGTAATACTAATAATTAGACCAATAACAACAATAGCAGCAGCGGCCGCTGAGCAGGAACACAGGGGCAGCAGGTGGCCCGCCACCACAGATCCAGACTCCGTGACCACAGATCCAGACTCAGTGGCTCCGCGACCACAGATCCTGAAGGCTCTGGCTCCCATTCTACTTTTAGAGACTCGAGGAACCACAAGGAACCCTGCATTCTGGGAGTGCAGTGTTCTAGTGGGGTAATAGGGTACTACGAGCTGGGGTAATACGGAACTATGAGCTCTTTAAGATATAAGATATGTGATATCAACATAACAATTTAGCCACTTTAGGTGTCACCATGTTAAGTGGATACACTTTTTAATCCTCTAGGTACAATATTTAAAGTCCGATTTTAATTGGAGGTTTTCACCAGACAGCAACAGAACACATTCTCCCTAGCTGCAGCTGTGTTGAGGCTGAAAAAGAACAGTGTCATGTACACCCCCTACCCACCTCCCCACTTATGTCTTTGAGGAGTAGTAGTGAGAAGTGCCTCTTCAGCTCAGAAGCCTCTTATTACAGAGCAGCACACTGTAGGCTGCCAAATGCACACACACACAAAGAAAGAGAGCATACGTGCATGAATGTGATGATTACTGTAAACACTTGGCTATCTGTCTCTCAGTAAACACATGGCACACTAAACAGTGAAGTGTGTTCAGCGAAGATTGGGAACTATAGGGAGGGCAGAGGAAAATGTCTCTACAAGCCGAGACAAGCACAGAGACGTTGGAGCACTTGACTAATCATTATATACACACACACACACAGGTACAGAGGAGCCACTCACTGCTGACGGAAACATTTCCACAGAATTTAACTTACAGCACCGTTGTTCTGACTATTTATATTTATAATAATTTCATTACAAGTCTAAAAGCTGTATGGACTAAGCTACAGCCAGACTTGACTATCTGTACATTCCGTCACCTTGATGTTGATTAATCTATTCACAACACAAATGGGAGAAATACAGAGAAATTGTTCTTCCAAGAGCAAGAGAATATGCCAAGACCTATAGTCTAAAGGCCCCACACCCACAATATGAATGTGTTGGATGAAAAATACTTTATAATACTTGAGTACACTTAAAGTAGTGCGCAAATTCCCTATTTGTGTGTCTCATATTTCTCAGGACAAGGTTTCTTTGCTGCAGTGAAGAGATGGTGACTCAAAGAAGGAATTTCTTGCTAAGAAAGAACTTGATTTGACTAACTCAGACTGCAGAAGCCTCATAGTAGCTTCAGCTTAACTTGACTAGAAGGACTGTGGATTTTGTCCATCTCTTGACTAACCATTTTGGAGTGCATCAGTGAACTGGAAATGGATTTATGGTGGACCCTAATGCAGCTAAGTGACTGTTACTCAAAGTTTGTGTGATTACTTTCTGCTCTCCTTGAGTAATAAAGTACTTAAAGTTAACCCTTTTGATTTATATCCTGGTTGATTTGGCAATACCTTTGGTTACTGGTGGTGACAGTAAATGTGTTTTTAATAATACAAGACCCAACATTTCATTTATGAATATCAGCATGCGTGCATGCTCCAGGTTTTGTTTTTGGCACAATTTCCAGTATGTGTATACATCATTTCCTGTGAATCCTTTGTGCGTGGGTACACTGTTTGAATCCAAAAAAGGCAGACTCCGTCAGTGAAAAGTAGAACTACTAAAAGAGTGCTGAAAAGTGTCAGCCATCAATAGTATTAAAGGATAGGTCTGGTGATATTTGATTTCTTATTGTCAACAAATACCATGAAAAGACTACAACCTAATATGAATGTATCTACTAACAAGTATTGTGTGTATCACAGTCTGATATCTTCTTCATAGAGCTCCATTGTTGCTCCTCAATGAGCCACACAGTTGTTCCTTCACCACCATGAACACACTGTAGTTTATTTGGACTCAATCCCACACACACACACACACACACACACCGTCCTGCTGCCCCAAATACTCACTAGAGCACCAAATGTGGATTCATCCACCACTGAAAATAGTCCCCTACAAATGCACCATTTCCTGCTGTTTGAGTAACGTTTGATTAAAAACTACAGTGAACAGCTGAGCCTTTTCTTTTTAAAAATGTAACTGTTAGTGATGATTTACGTCTTCCATACGAACCGCTGGGCTTGGGGCTGAGTGCAACAGACAGGCTGGGAAATTAAAAAAACAAAACAAAAAAAAAACCCTGCACTTTGTTACCCACACTCTGATTGCTGCAGGCTGTCTGACACGTCTGTAGGCTCATGTCTGCAAGTCAAGATTTGTAGGTTTGTAAATAATTTTCCTGGCATCTGTAATGATCATCACTACTGGTAAGCAGTCTGATTCAGCACAGTATTTACACTAGCTTAACATTACCCCATGTGGTCAAAAACAAGCCAACTGGTAGTACTGGAAACTGACAGTTAAGGCTCTGAGACAGATAAGACTGTTTTAACACCCCTGCAGCTCTGCGTGGAGAAACTAATGTTGCCCCGGTTCCTCTGTTATGTCTGCAAGGCTCCAGATGATAGTTCAAGGTCAAAGTGTTGAAATAGTACAGCTCAGATGAATTGTTTCCGCCTTGGCTGAGCTTAAAGGGACTGGGACAGACCAAAGTGGTGACGGTGCTCTGAGTTCACAGAAAGGCCATGTGGTTGCTTCACCATCACTAAGCTGTCCCATTTTTACTGCTGTACAAGCAGTGTAGGAAACTGGAGATGACCTGCATGCTTCATACTATTACGGTGCGTAGACATCAGCAGGGAAAAGGACCCAAAAACAGACTGACCAGGAGGCTCAAACAGTTCAATGATTTAATAGACTTACACACAAGTACAGGTAGGCAGGCAACAAGTAGATCCAGGTTCAGGAGACCAAAGCACAGCCAACACAAGAACATGGAAACTGAGCACATCACTAGTACACACACAATGAACCAACAAAAGAAGGGGGCCGGTATAAATAGGGAAGTGGCTGATGAGGGAATCAGGGGCAGGTGAGCAATAGGGAACAGGTGTAGATAATCAAGGCTAGAGGCGACACGAGGACAGGAACTGAGAAGACAGGAAAGACAAAACTACAAAATAAAACAGAAAACAGACAAAGGACTAACGGAATGTAACACATACATCACAAAATGAAACAAACTGTAAAACAAGATCTGCTAAAAGGAGATGTGGTACTTCAAATGTAAAGCTCAGTGAGAAACACAGGAGGTGCCCCGAGGGATACAGTTACACATAGTTGCAAAAAAAAAAGAGGGAATTTTAGCCGTCCCTGTGAAAAAGGGAAGCTGGTATAGAGTGATTAACACAGAAAGGTGTCCTGACATGTACATGAAGATGAAGTTCATCTCCCTAAAGCGGTCGCCTGTTGAAACAGTGGAGTCACAGAGCAGGAAGGAGGAGAGGAGAGGATAACAGGATGTGGAGAAAACAGAAAGACAGGAAGAACTAAGTAAAGAGTGAGTAAGGTAGGGATGAAGGAGGGACTGAAAGGTATGGAAAAAATGGCAGAAGCTGGAAGGCTGTAAGTGTGTGTGTGGACATAAATCTGTTAACACAGTCACATTGTGGGGACTCACCTTCCTTTCGACGACAAAACACAAGTACCCATAATGTAAATCATCACATTTTAGGGTGAAGACTTGGTTTAAGGTTAGGGTATGGTTAGGTTAAGGTGAGGTTAGATGTGTGTGTGTGTGTGTGTGTGTGATGTAGAGTAAAGCCTGAGGTAGGTAAAACTGTGAAGTCCTTACACACACACACATCTTATAGGAGATTATAATACAACAAAACATTCAATAAGGTCACTGTAAACTTTACTGACTACGGTAAGTTCATGAAGGAACTTTTGGAAACTCTATACTACAGTGACAGTGTGAGACTAAAAGAAAATACCATAAACTATAGACACTGCCTATAATAATATGATTCATGATATATCACAAGAAATGCAGTTAAAAGGGAAAAATTAGATGGTTATTTTAGTAAATGCGTCACATATTTATAAATTTCGTCCTGTTTTGGGGGGACCAAGCCAGGCTGGATTGCCAACCTGGCTAAGCAGGAAACTGCCTGGGGCCAGAAAGTGTTATGGCAAAGAAAAACTGTATACATTTCAACCAGGGGTTGGTACTGTAGGGGCCTAGCGCCTCATTTTTTACCCTGCCATCCCCTAGCATGTTAATCCAGCCATGGACGCTGGGCCCTGAGCACCGGTTTAGTTTGTTAATGCCTCGACACTACAGAGTCCATATAGGAATATTGTAACTTGAGATCATAGGAATCATAGGATCATAGGGTGTTTTGGCATTGGTGGTGGAGAGCGCTGTCTAACACAGTATGGAAGCATCTGCATCTGTTATGTTTCTACACTCATTTATTCAGGTTTTTTCTTAAATTTGCCACCTGTCTGTTGGAGTATAGGAGACACAAAATGCCATATAGGCCTACAGTAATATCTGAATACATAGGAACACCTTTACAGATATTAAAGGTGCATGTTTTTTTATTTATTTATCTGATGGCTGTACTAGTTACTTTTCAGATTAAAGTTTTACATTCATCATAACATAAAATCATAAAATATCCCTCTTGTCAAGTAAAAATGACATGCTTCAGTTGTATTACTAATTCATACAACAACCCTTCTACTCATCTGAAAGCACCAAAAAATCCTCAGAATTACCTCAAAATTGTACTTCAGTACAGTAATTGAGTAAATGCACTTAGTTACTTTCCGCCATTGGTCCTTGGGCACGTTTTACTCACTGTACTGTACTGAACTTGTGAATGCAGGGGTTTTACTCGCACTGGATGTTTCATTTTGGTATTTTTTTTACTTGTGCGTTTTTGAGTTTATCTTTCCAGCACTTTAAAGCAGCTCCTCTTCACCTTCATTATTCCAGTAGGAAACGTCGTGTCGCCTCTGACTTCAGAGGAGCTGCTGGGCTGTGATTGGAGGAGAGAGGCGTGTTCACCGCAGGAATGCGAGAGAGAGAGAGAGAGAGAGAGAGAGAGAGAGAGAGCTCTGTGCTCTTTACCGGGCATTTCTGCCTCACTGTGCGCACATTGGACCTGTTTGGGCCAAGAGGAAGGTCGAGAAGAGAAGAAACAACAACTGGAGCTACCTGCTGATGCAGGAGTGTCTTAACCGTGCAGGACTGGGCACAAGTGAACCACCTGCCTGGAAGCGATAGTAGGACTATTATACACAAAATGTACTTTTCTCCATTTGGATTAATGTGTAGTGGTTTTTAATTTAAAGAAGACCCAGCAAAGGTTAGAGAAGACTGAAGACAGAAGATGGGTAGTTTTTACACTTTGCGCTTCCCGAAAGACAAAAATGATGAGATGTGTTGTGGGAACTGAGTAACACAGGTGTTTGGATGGACGAGCCCTGCAGCTTTAGAGAAAGGGAAAAAAAGTTTCTTTAAAGTTTCCCTTATAAAAAAGAAGAAGAGGAACAGGAAGGAGTAGCCTAGGATATGGATGGTGTTGGGTCTGAAAGCCGTGTGTCGGGGCAGCCCGCAGCTGGGATGCACTGCGCATCTGAGCCGCGACGTTTCACACCATGAAACGGGAGCAAAACTGCACCTGACAACGAATGTAACATTACCTGAACCCAGTCCACAAGGATCTACTATGTCCTCACTACTGACGAGGTAAGACACTGGATTTTAAAATGCGCCTCTGATGAGGTTTTCTGGCTGCCTGCTGAGAGGATCGCATGAGAAGTGAATTAGGAATTTATCACCTCCCATCAAGACTGAACACTTTTTATAAATCACCCTGAGACAGGTTGAGTTTTTCTTTTTTCTAAGCGGAGGCTGTTTGTACTCTGAATATTTACCTTGACTCATTTTGCTTGCAAGGAGCTGCAAAGCCTTGACAATGTTTTTGCAGTATAGTGAAGGATGGGAGGTGATAAATTCCAGCGACAGTCGAGTTTTTTTCCTCCAGTTGGAAGCTGTTTGTTTTGTGGTTCACTTCATCAGAACTGCAGGAAAAAGTGGTGGTTTGAAAACTTTCAGAGTTGTTTCGGGTGCATTTATGCAACATGTGTTTTCTCAGAGCCCTTGTTATCATTAGTCATTATCAAAAGTCATTATCTGACTTTTGCATCAAATAAACTTGATTTAAAGCAGTTTAGATCACCCTGTAGTCTCCTGTGCTGTGTGCATGTTTATCTCTGGGGGCAGAAGTCATATCCAGTCTGCTGTGGGCTGCTTCCTGCCAATGGGTGAGGTAATCCTCCTGCCACACAGTATCTGGGATATTGCAACTCCTGGCTCTACATTTCCACCATCCTGCTACACTACCTTTATCTCCTAAATGTCACCGGCTATAAATACCCTGCTCATATTTGATCTAATCCCATCCCTGCAACAGAGAGCACAAACACAGGGGACTGCAGAGGGTCTGAATCTTTATGTTCGAACTACGCATTAAGTCTTGATTCTTCTAAATTTGTCTTCACAGTGAAGTAGGAGACATCTTGTGTACAGCAGGAAAACTTTAGAAATGAACAAAATCTGCATATTCATAGATTCTGGAATTAGGTGCCTTTTTAAGGATGTGGAAAAAACATAGACACATATTGTTCCAATACATGTCTGGAGGGGAAATTTAAATTTACCTAGGTCATGTCTTTCTCTCCGGATTACTCCTCTTAGTGGAAACAATACACGCTGACATTTCTGCACTCTGCATCCAAGATGTTAAAGAGTGATTTTCCCTTTTTATGGGCTGCATTTGATGTAATGTGTGAGGAGAAATGTGTATGCTGTCTCTCAGATGGACCGCTGTCAGCCTGACTGGTCTGCAGAAAAAGAGAGATGAGACGAGGGAGGGAGAAAGATTTGGCTCAGGGCACATTTTCTGTCTCTCTGATAACTCTTTGGAGGAATGTTTGTTTGGGAAGGAGCCATCAGCCCCATGAACAGATTTAATCTACTTACCATGGAACACTGAGCATATAGCTTCTAATTTGGTGTTACACGCAATGATGTCACTCACTCCTGCAGGGAGGAATTTCAGTCCTTTTCTTCCTTGTGGATGTGGACTCTGAGCACTGGAGAAGGACATCAGTATGTCCCCTGATGAAAAATAAAAGCCAAATGTTATCCAAACCTCTACACACTCTTACTGTAATGGGGCGCCAAGATGCACTCACAGCTTCTGATCCACGTTAAAGTTACAGAATAGTTAACTCAGCCTGAACTAAAGGTGCAGTTAATGAAACCTACCTAAGGTAGCAAATTTATTTTGGGCGGTTTAAGGTACCCAAGTACAGAAAGTTCAGTTTTCATTTGGGTATTGAGGATGGATCTAATACTACGCTTGAGCCTCAGTTGCTGTACATAAGACAGCAGTCACAATCACAGCTGTAGCAAATTCAAAATGCTTTGTTGTTGCATTTGGAAAGAAACCACAGAATATAAAAGTGAACTGATTTAGCTTCTGCTTGCTGTTAGTGGTGCATATAGCAGAATGTAAAGGTGTTTGATTGTTTTTGGGGGACTCAAAGTTAACGTCTCCTTAAAGAACCACTTTAAAGTCTCCTTAAGGTTTTATGTCCACAGGCTTGTACCTTTTGACTTGTTATCAAAAAACAGATATTTTCAAACACAGCTGTTGATCTTTTTTACTGATGATTCAACCAGGAGAGTTTCATGTCCATTCAAGCCTTGAAGTGTCACCTAGCATTTTCTGAAAGAAAGTAAACATGGCATATTACACTCATTTTGTCAATGTTGCCTGTTGTTTAAAGATTTGTGTAGTTTTAAAGGTACAAATGGACGAAGGGTTATAATGTCTGCTGTGAAAAAAGACCTATTACTTTGGGTGCAAACTGTAATAATTCTTTTTAAGGTACAAATGGTAGGGATATCAACTTTTGACTTAGACCATAATGTTCTGCCCCTGAAACAACCTTTTGTACTCAACAGAGTGTCTACATCCTGGAAAGATTCCAGTCAGTAATCCAGTCAAAGATTAAAACCACATAAAGTCTTATACTACAACCTGTAACTCTACAACTTTCACACTAACAGAAGACTAACACATGGTGTAGGGTGAAAACTGAAGAATCCCCCTCATGTCATGTCCTGCTGCAACATCCTGCTCATCTAAATACTATTTCCAGGTTACTTTGAACAAGGTCCTGATCTTGATTCGCTTGTGCACATTGAGCCCTGCTCTGTCAGAGAAAATGAAGAAGTCAGACGGTGATCTTACTGATGGACGCTGTCTTAGTTTCAAGGTTCAGTCAGATAAGAGTTTACTACTCTGTGTTTGTATCTCTCTTCACGAACCTGATGAAAAGCAGGTGCTTTACTGTGTGAAAGGTTTGCTTCCAAGCAGGATTAGGGTTGTGGTTTTATGCAGTTAGCATGTTTCTATGTCTGTCAGCAGGATTTTGGTGACAGTTTCTCAACCATAATTAGAAAGTGTTTATCCCTGCCAAAGCTGCACAATCCTACAAATCTGCATCAAAATACACATGGTGATAGGAATTCATTGGATACATGTGCAAATTAATTAATTCACATATGTGCAGTTTTCTCAATAAAACATGTTAAATCGTTATATTGTTGTATTGTCATTATCATTATGTAATTATGATTTGTGTGTAAGTGGTGTCATTTTGTATGATCACTATGTATATCTTTATATGGAGGAATAGATTGGAGCAACAGTTCCCACAGCCCAGAGTAATGTTTCCAAATATCAGTCCAATTTCAAAGTCATTCAGTTTATTATGATAGATTAACATTTGAGAAGCTGGAATCAGAGAATTCTCAGCAAAAATGACTCAAGTGATTAATCGATAATCAAAAACAAATTTGTCAATTCAATTTTGTCGATTGACTAATCCATAAATCAACTAATTCTTTCAGATACCAAAAACCAAAAATCTTTGGGGGTCAAAGTTTCACAAAATTTTTTATAAAATCTGTAAAGTATTTTACAAGATACCCTGCTAACTAACATGAACAAGCAAACAGGACATTAGGCAACTAACAATTATTGCTATTATCAATTAGTCTGCTGATAATTTTGTTGATTCAACAGTCCAAAACCCCCAAAATATTTAGTTTGCAATGTTATAAAAACAGAAAAGCAGACGGTCCTCACATTTGAGAAGCTGGAACCAGAGAATAACTCAAAAATGACTAACGATTAATCGGTTATCAAAATAGTAATACTTTTTGACGGATTTACTAATTGATTACTTGACTAATAGTTTCAACTCCACATGATATTCAAACTCAGAAAATAAATGATAACCAGAGCAACAGAAGTGAAAACTACAGTACTTAGTGTTAGTGGAGATTAGAGCAATGTATGGAGTCATAGGAGTGCCATAAAAAGAATAAATCTGTAAAAGAATAATAAAATAAATGTGGAAATACAAAAAAGGAGTAGATAAAGGATAAATAAGTAAATTAAAAAATGTGGAAATATAAAGACACAGAAAATATAATTATATTATATACTATAATTATAAGCATTTTCATTTATTTTCACATTTATTTCTGTATATATGTATTTATACATTTTTTTTAAAATATGTATTTATTTATTTTGAGCATATAAATTACTCTATTTTTTCCCGTACATTTAAAAAATATATTTTTATATATATATATTTTTATCTCTTTATTGTTTTCCCTGTTGTTTTTGACTCCATATTAATGAACCATAGCTCTTAATGTGAAACAGAACTTATTATCCTATTTATTCATCTGCATTTAATGTGAGTATAAAAGTTTAAATTTTTCATATACAGTGGGGCAAAAAAGTATTTAGTCAGCCACCAATTGTGCAAGTTCTCCCACTTAAAAAGATGAGGG
>LKNJ01007587.1:0-16822 GCA_002120245.1 Maccullochella peelii | reverse complement strand
ATGTCACACTATGATGGTTAAACTTTGCAATTAATCCGCGGTTCACATGCGTGCCGAACCGTGGGGGGAGATCCGTACGGATCACGGATCAACTGCGATCTGTTGCACCACTTTGCTGCTATAGTTGACTACCCAGTAGTGCACATGAAGAAGTTAAAATTGGCTCCGCACTGACCAGCTACAAAATGAAAATGTTGCTTGATTGCACATTGTACATACACAATTATGCATTAGTGATAACAGATTATATATTATATACAATAATATAACATTCTGATAGGGGCTATTATGCATAATGAGTATATACTTTTGATACTATTAGTAAATATTGCTGATATTTATTTACTCTTACTTAAGGACTTTTACTTGTTATGGAGTATTTTATAGTGTGGTAATACGACTTTTACTTCAGTAAAGGATCTGAATACATCATACATCATTGACTATTTTAGCTTCTTGGGTTATGGGATTACATTCACAAAATACAGATGACTGTTTGCACTGTTTGATTCGTTACAGTGTGCAATCTGAAAAATAAAGAAACTGTATTTTGCAGTGTGCTATCTGATTTTCAAGGACTAAAGTTGATTTTTTGATTAATATAAACTTGCTTTTAGAAGATGGGATGTTACATTTCACTAATATCTGAATCACAAACATGGACTGGCATGTCTTCATATCACAGACCCTCAAAGTACTGGAATCACTTTTATGGGATTTCATTCCAGAGAAATCACATGGAAATATTTTGAATTCGAATTCAACTGCATGTGCAATTAAAAAATATATTTTTTCAAGAACTTCCTGGAACTCCCTCATGGGCCCCCAGAGGCCCTGGATAGTACTAATTTGAGCACAGTATCCATATACTAGCCCAGACTTGCACATACATCTTGAGAGCTTTGGGTTTGGGTTCAGTGTTGTAATAATTGGAGCAGGTTAATGCATCCAGAGTCACTGAACCCTCCCTCTGAGTCTGCGCAGTGCTTCGGTCCGATCAAGAAGGACAAGGTCAAGAATTCAGCCGTTAATGTCACACTACCTATTTATAAAACTGTTCCCACCACTGTTCAGCTCGCTAGGCACATGGGGTCCATATCGACACAGCCTGACAAACAGAGACATGGACGTACAATCACATCAAGATGACGGTAGATAATTATTCGCCACGGTGATGCAGGAACCTGCAAAGCTAACGTCTCGTTTGTGGCTGGACTCCAAATTCCATTCAAAAGAGTGGTAGTTAAATGTTGCTTCTCTTACTAGCATATCGTTATTGCCCACATAACATAATGCATAGCCCCAGCTTAATTGCAGGTAACCACTTAACAATTCGGCATATGTATTATTTACCAAAGGCACCTTATTTCAATAAAGCAACATAATTAACTTGTGGTTCATTTGGTAGTTTATACAGTCGCCTCCCACCAGAATGCCCAGCAGTTGGCGGTGCCGTCAAGTTGGAATTTTACTGAAGAAAGTAATGCAGGGTTGGTCATATTGATTTCGAACTTGAGAATGGGTCTTGCATTTTTTATTAGTGTTTCATATGGTAAAAATAGGTACATTCGTCATTGCGTAAGGAAACGTTAAAAACGTTAGTTAATGGACAGCATTTTGAATGGTTATCAGCATTCGTTGTCTCAAAACAACTGAAAATGTATTTTCCCATTTTAGGATGTAAAGCTGAATCAACGTGAAAAGCGTCACGTTAATATTTAACTAGAGTTATAGTTAAGGTCATAACGGTTAGCCAAATTTATGTCAGCTAGCTAACGTAGCTAGTCATTTATCTTCCGACCTGCCAGCCACTAGCTAGGAATAAAACTCGCAGAAGCTTAATGATATTTGACAACACTACACGACAATGCAAACCTATGTTTAAATGTCCATTCCCACTCACCTGCCAGTTGTGTCTTCGATCAGTCACAGCAACAGGAGGACAGTTTGCAGTGGTGACAGCTCTATTTTTCCTGGATGGATAGTGGCACAACTGAGGGGGCGTGGTCCGCAGACCGGAGACCACTACCGTAATTACCCACGTAAAGGGGAACAAAAAAAAATGGAATTTGCTCTTTGTAAACCTGTGTTAAATTAAGGGTCGGCTTTTGCTCATCATTTGCTGTAAATATAAATTCCATAACATACATTTATCCTGGACGCTGTCCAGTAACTTCAGGCGCTCTTATACTGTATCTACCCGTTGTCCTGAAGTAGTTGGGAATTTAGTGACTTGATTTGTGTTTGTATTCCCTCAGCCCCAGTAACATAGCTTATATTGACAAAAAAAAAACCATATTTCTTATATGGACAGGTTCGTTGTAAATGGACACAATCATATTTTTCTTGCCAAGAATTTTCACAGCTTCTTAAACTGCGAAGTCTATTTGTGATCTATTTGTCAAGTATTTAATAAAGTCTTAGACAATGTACGTGTGAACAGTATGTGATGATAATAATAGGATATTGCTGACAAAATGCTCACAGAGTCTTCAATTGCATAATTTCTAAGCTTTACCAGACACATACACACATCATGTACACACATAAACAGACAAGGGAGTTACATAAACTGGCAGCACTACAGTGCAGTTGTTGGGCAGAGGGACAGCAGCACACCAGGCCTGTACTGCAAGAGCAGTGGCCAGTAACATTATGCCAGCATTATGTCATCCATTGACATAGATAAGGTCAATTAAATTGTAATCTGAAATCATAAAGGAATTACCTCTGAGATCCTGTAATCAGATTACTGTAACTTATATTTATAAGATGGTATTACAATGTTTGAGCATATCTACTTTTGTTTCATTATAAATTTCTCTTGTCTCATTTACTGTCTTTCAACATCCCACCCAACCATCCAAGCCAAGCCTTGTTCATTAAGATTCAGTTGATACATTTGATCAGCAGATACGTTACTGACATTTTTAGACATTAGACATGACAGATCTATCATTTCAATGTCTATATTTTATATATTATCAAAAAAGAACAATTTTATGTATTCAGTATTCCTCTATAAGGTTGTTTTTGTTGGGGTGGAAAAGTTTCTTAAATAGCATTTGGAGCGTCATGGGAAACTAAAACTTTTATTGGAAACCCCAATCAAATTGTTTTTGGCTATAGTTCTTCAAGGTGACTCACCAAACCTATTCATTAGAAATGCTGGGATACCTTACTGCCTTTTAGATAAACAAGTCATTTAAAAAGCATAATCTGACATCTAAAATGTGCACAGATATTGAATTTGACTGCATATTCTGTGTTCAGGGAGTAAACATCACATCAGAGGTGAAAGGCTGATAATCAAAAACCTTTGCACGACTATGTTACCGACAAACTGTCTGTGAATGTGATTTGATCAAATCTACATAAAAACTGAAATGAGTGTCCCTTTCCCACCAGCAGTAGGAAATCTGACCACATGAAGAACACTAAAAATGCTAACTTGCTGAATGTAATTTTGGACACTATTGTCACCACTGTCCCACAATGGAAGTGCAATGAAAACAAAACTACTCAAAGCTGTTAAAACCTACAAGAAATTGTAGACTGAGATGTTCCAGGGACATTGCACAAAACTTAATAATACAACATTGAATTCCCTGAAAAACTATGGCTTGCTACTTCTCCATTTCAAATATAGAATGTCTAGCTAACATCTGCTGGTGTAGGTCCTGTATCATTTCCTATACAAAACATAATATTTCATGAATATCTTGTATACTAGCTACCAAAGTAGTGCATTGTCTATGCTAGTACACAGTTATGTTTTTAAGTTTGGAATTGGGACACAGTGTACGTACTGTATCCTCCCAACAGTGAAAAATATTTTGCCTTTCATCTCACACTTATTCTCAGTATCACCAACTGTCTTATTGTGGTACAACAACTTCACTCTTTTCTGTCTCAGATGATATAGCAGATTTTTTACTTCACATTACACGGACAAACAGGTCTTGTCACTTACATGAACATCATGAATAATCATTTTGTGAAAAACCTCTATTGTCTTGTCACCAAGTTTGATCTCTTTTAAAGTTTCAGTTCATTTGCACTGTATTTATTGAAATGCTCATCTTAACATACTGCATATTCTATATAATTGATTCTCATAATACACCTAATGAAAAATATATTTTAAAAACATAGAAAGTATACCTAAATCCCCTGCACACTTGCAAAATCATTCAGTGTGCACTTCATCTGTCCTATATTTTACCACATGATGGTAGTAGGGGACAATAATAGAAGCTGGGAGATGGTAGCAGGGCCCAAAAACATGTGGCTTGTTCTGATGTTCACAACTGAAACAAGTGGGTCCATATAGGTTCATGCACTTTACACACTGTAAAGCAACATAGCTGGGAGACCAACTGGTTAGGGTTAGGGAACACATCTAGTCCACATCTCTGTGTTCAGTATGAGCCTTGCTAAGGTGTCCCTTAGCTGCACACTAGACCCGTATTAGTTGAAAGGCAGCTGTTCTGTAGCTGAGAATTGTGATGGAAATCAGGAAGCTGGTTAACTCGTGAGTGAAGAAGTTTCAGGATACCTGGATGTCTTATGCAGAAGCATTTATTGAAGCTCAATTGAGGAGAATAGAGATCAGCAGTACAAGTTAATTCTGTACTAGACATAGAGATTCATTACGTGTCCAAACAAGGTTATTCCTCACCTAGCTGAAGATGTGTGAAGATTCTATTTGGTATTGGATTCTAAACAAGAAACTATGCTTACCTAAGTTAGCGTAAGTCACTTTGTATGTTACTCCAATCATATTTAGTGCATATCTCAGAGTAGACAAAGAGGAGATAATATATCAATGTGGAGTCTGGGGCATAGCGCTTTCTATCTCCAACAACCTTGGTTCAGGTCCATCCAGCCTTGCCTTATCAGGGCAGCTGCACCCTGACCAGTCATCCTTGGAGACAGAGAGCTGAACTATTGCTCTGATAGAGACAGTATATGACCTAATGCTTTTAGGTTTACAAATGACCTGAATATGACCTGGGGAACCACTGCGTCCTATAACCTTTAGCCTAAAGAAGGAAAATTCCTTCACAAGAATGACCTCTGACCTTAATGACTCCTGTAAAGGTACAGTCACATTAAGCCTTAAAAAAGGATGCGATGTTACATGCGATGTGGGTAACAGTGTACTGTCTGAGAGTGATGCTGCAGTTTGTGGTCTGCTAGTATGATATTGTACACAGGGTGGTGGGACACTGCTAAAAAATGACATTTACATTTTAAAACACAGTGCATCATTGTTTGTACTGGCTGATAAATTTGGTCCATAGTGTGCCAGAGCTGGCCAGGAAATTGCAGTAAAACCACAACACATTCCTGAATTCATCATAAGAGCTTCAATTGAAGTGAATGGGAGACAGAGCAAATATTCGCAGATTGATGCTACTGTGGCTGCACCTTAAAGCAGCAGTAAACTGATATAAAATACAGCTGATGTAATTTCAATAGCTGAAAAATCTTTATTCACCAAAGATGTTTAAATCAGGCCTACACACACAATCTGCAGTCATCAAATTTACCACAAGGGTCACTAATCGTGAATTTTTGGCTGGAATTCACTTGACCAAAGGTGGCACTAATTCTTACTTTGACTTTGACTTACTTTGGCATTGCAAAGGTAGGACATAACTTAGGTGATAGCAGGAAACTAGCAGTAATAAACATCTGCACAATAAAACCATGGCATGATTGAAGCAGTTCTCTGTTTTAAAGTCCTGACAGAAGCTACATTTGGTCCACTGATGCCAAAATATTGTAAAACCAACTGCTGTAAAGCACAGGATGTGGTGTCCTGCACAATCAGCAGCAGGCAGACTGTCGGAAGTCTAAATATCTCATCAGGTTGATCAGTAACATACTCTGACATAAAACTGAAAGCTCTCCTTTATATGGTTCCTCTTTGGCAGCTAAGGTAACATCCTTCACCAATTTTGCAACTAGGTTTTTAGAAATATCTTAGAATCATAAGCTGTCCTTGTGTTTTTCTAATACCTCACACTTGATATTTCAACCCAAAACATATCATGCGACTTCTCTATCTAAAATGTGATGTTTCCTTCTTTTGTTTCATCTATGTACACAATATACAGGCAGTGCAGCTCTGCAAACTATTGTTACAAACCTTTATTGTGAAAAGTACTGTCAGGAGCTGCCTCTAGTTGCTCTGTGTATGGAAGTATGTGGTATAATACAATAGAGTCATTGTGAGCTTGTAAGTTTGATAAATTGCTTGATACATTTTTAAAACGCTAATAAGAAGCTGATCTCTAGGGTTTCGAGATTGATAAAACACTAACCGATGGGTTCAGAGATTGCATTTTGGCCATTGCATTCCGGCTCTTTTGCTCTCCACACAGACTGTTTACCTGCATGCAACCAAAGCCCAATCAAACGTGATTGGTCAATACTACTCGAACTACAAATGGACTACAAACTGAAACCAGAACGCTTCCAATACCAAAGTCTTGTCCCTTGCATTCTACCCTTTCATTCTTTCATTCTACTTATTGAATTAATGCACATTATCGGTGCATCATCAGGTCACTCTTGTAATCATCATGCTCACAGTCATCACAGCCAACCAGTGGTGGAATGTAACCAAGTCAATTTACTCAATAACTGAATTCAAAGTTCCATTCTGATGTACTTTTTTTTCTTTTTCTTTCATTTTCAGATGAAGACTATGTAAAAACATATCATGACCTTAAAAAATATGATGGATTGTTATAGATTAAACTACCCAACAGTATATTAAGTTGTTAAAACCAGCTCCAACATAACAGCATAAAATGTTGCTTACGTGTAAATGCATTATTAAAAATAGTCAAATAATGTGTATATGATACATCTTACACTATTTTGCATAACGAGCACTTTTACTTTTATATTTTGCTGTTAATACAATCTGTACTTTTACTTATAAAAATTTTGAATGGAGAACTTATACTTGTAAAAGAGTATTTTTATACTGTGTTATTGCTACTTTTACTTAATACTTCTTCCACTGCTGCAGCCAACCAAGTAAGTGTTTATTTCATAATTTTACAGCAAATTTTTGCAATTACTAATGAACATGTAGGATCAAATGGGCTATAAACCAATTGTGAATAGCCAGACAAGCATTTCTGACCAGCATATCTGATTGGTCAGTTGACATATAACCTCACTTGAACAGAATCACAGTATCTGCTTTCTTTTATAATACACAAACCAGGTAGGTGGTGACTTGAGGTAGGTATGCTCAATCCACTCCATCCATCAACAGTTTGGCTTGTCAAACACAGGTATAACTATTAACATTATTAACTGCCGTATTGCACTGCAGTTATTGCTAGAATGGAGAGATAATTGATTTCATTATTCCTATGACAAGCCAACAGGTCATGTGAAAAATGTTTAATTTTTAAAGGGGTGCTTGACAGAAAAACTTTGGAACCACTGGGGACCAAAGGAACCCAACTCCCTGAGAACAGCATTGAGCTTTGCTGTGACTTTGGACTAGTGGCCACAGTCGGAATTGCAGGTCATGTGACACACTGGGGCCAAAAAAAGACTATTTTCCAAATAAAGTCATGGAAAAAATGCCTAAAGAGCCATATCAATGCCAGAATGTCATGCCATTTGTGTATGTGTCCACTGGCTCTCTTGTCTTGGTTTACTTTATACTAAATTGAATTATAATGCGTTGCATTGCGATATAGAAAAAACTTTTTGATGTTAACAGACCACTTATACAATATACTGTACATTTATTCTTTTCCAGATAAATTCTACTCCTGCAGATGTACAGCATTATTATTATTATTATATATAGAGATGATGGAATGTATATGTGATAAGTTAATGAAAACACCCTGTCCCGGAGTGAAAAGTCATATCAGGATGTTCCAATAGTCCATCCATCCGGTTGTAAAACTGTTGCAATATATGTCGTGCTACACTTTGAACCATTCACACACACACACACACACACACACACACACATACAGGGTATTGGAACAGTGGAAATGACTCACACATATATATAGTCGCGCTTGGAAATTGTTCTGCAGAGTTAAGGCAAATTTTCCTTCTACTGCAGCAGAGTGGTGAGTACAACAACCTTATCACACACTTTGGTGCACGAGTTTACCTTCTAGAGGTTTCCTCTAGAAGAAGACTATTTGTTTATTTCTTTATTATTTTTAATGACTGCTGCCCTCCAGCAGCCCAGAGTTTTTAGCAAAGTTAAGGAAAAGTGTTTTGTCATCACAACGGCAGTCATTAAAAATGTATTGCAGTGAATGGAAACAATTCTATTTAGTGTTTAAATGTCGCTAAACGCTGTTCTTTCTGCTTAAAGATGTTGTGTACTGGAAAATGTGTAGGGTCACTGAGGCCACAAGTGCTGAGATGTGTTTGGATCTGGATCAGTGAACGGGGGGTAGGGAGATACTGTTGGTGTCTTCTTTCCAGTGAGGGAGGAAGTGCTGGCTAAGACATACTATTTGGTATAACAACCAACACAGAGTATGCACCTCTGATTGTTATATGAAATAAATATGCTGACTGATGATTTTATGTGAAAATACAGCGGTCTTAACAATGTAAATGACTGAGACAGAGAATGAATTAATTCGAATTGTCCAAATTTCTGAACAATGGTGGAAATCCTCACTGCAATCTTTTCCTTATCAATCCAATCTTTTCCAGCATTGTCTGAGAGCTTTGTCCAGTTAAAGCTAAACCCACCAGGGCTAAACCTCTTCACTAACTCACCCCACTGCTAAGAAGACAATTTACTGGAAGGAAAGTGAAGAGTTCTCATTGAAACAACTTGGGAGCGTTATTCATCATACATTATTTCAAGATGGCTCGCAGCATTGCTAGTCCTGCAGTGACACCATATACTGTAATTGGAAAAATAGTTTAATTTAGCTAATTTTACTGTGTCACAGGCTACATAGCGACCTTCCTTTTAATTAGGTGATTAGCAGTTTGTTGAGAGGTCTTTCCATCAAGTGATAGATATTGTAGCCATTAGAAATTCCCCATATCTGCTTCTTGTAAGTACAACTAAGAGGATGACTATTTTTCTCACTTGGTTTCCCAAAGTAACATGACATGATTGCTGCCATACCTCATCTTTCAGGATTGCCTGTGTTATAATGTTTACTACTGGAGTCATAAGCAACATTTCTCATAGAGTTTTTTTTGTTTTTGATTAAATTCTCTTTAATAGATCTCATAGCAGATATTGTCACTTCTTAATCAAGTATGTGTAACATAACATTAATAATGGCTGCATACTATTAAGGTGTCCCAGTGCCTTGTCCCTAGTATTGTGTATGCTGACTCACTGTCATGGCTTGCTGGGGGACCTATGGAGCAGAGTCTGAGAATGATCTGTTCTTAGTTGAGCTGCTCAGTAAGTAAGAAACATCACATGACTGAATTTGTAGAGGGCAGCTCACAGTTTAAAGAGGAACTCCACTGATTCACAAAACAACCCCTAATGGCGGGGGATGTCTCAACTTGGGTTGTGAGACCACAAATATTTAAAAGAAAGCCTGTGTTAACTGAAGGCATGGAGTTTGAAAGACATGGGGGTATACCAGCTCTGAGAGTCTAATGAAAAGATGCTAATGGTTGAATCATGGGAAGTGTGGGAGGCTTTTGTAGCTTGACCCGTACAATTATATTTCAGCCTCTGCTGCATCAATTTTGACCATTCTTCTTTCAGTCTGTCTCTTGTGAGTACCAAAACTTCATGGAAGTGCAATACTGAGATGTTGGAGTACACCTTTAGCCGCAGGACACAGAGAGCCAATTAATGTTTTATCCCTTGGTAGATTCGTTAGAATGTGCAGTAATGGCAGTATAGATACAACTTGTCAGATACAGAGAAATAGATTGTACATAAGTCCAGAAATCATGCTTGTGGTCATGTTGAATTCATTCTTTGGAGGGACGTGTGATTTCTCTTTCATTTCCAACTTTGTGGACATTCTGTGGCTACTCACACTTTATCCTGCAGATGTCTCCTGTAGGTTGGTGTTGTCTTCTCTTTGTCTCTGTCCTGGCGTGTTACTGGGTGCCAGCAGGCTGCTATGCCAACGGCAAGGTCACCAAAGCCTGTGTCAGCATGGAACCCCACCATGGTGTCCCTGGTCAGACGTCTCACAGCCCCTACCGCCTAGAAACCAACAGCACCACGTTCAGTCCCAGAGATCGGATCCAAGGTAATTAATGACAAGTGACAAGTCAGTCATCAAGATTTGTTCAGTGTTCAAATGTTCAAACCTAACACTGCCAATATTGGCATATCAATGAAACCCAGTGCAGTGATAAAGCCTCCACCACCCTAAAACAGAATCCATACTGTCAAAGTTACTCCTATTAACAATAACAGTTTACTATAAGCAGTTAAATATACAGTACTCCAAAAGGAAGAAGCCAGTGAGCATAGTCTTTCGTATTTGTAACAAATTAGGGATGAAATATAAATAAAACATTGACCAAACTAATCAAATTTGATACTCCACTGGAGATTAAAACTGGTCAAAAAACAGGTCTTAGTGTCCTGACTAACAAGCTCATTTAATTTTAAATTTTTCTACTTTGTTTTTTTAAACTTTTTGGAACATCCTTTTCCAGTCATCCTATCTGGAACAGAGTATTTTGAGGGGTTCCTGCTTCAGGCCAGAGATGCAGCCAATGAGGGCTCAGTATCCACGGTTGGCACCTTCACCCTGACCAATCCAAACAAGACACAGCTGCTCACCTGTAATAAGCACCAGGTGCACATACGCACACAAAGACACATAGCTAAGTTTCAAAACAAAAAGTATTAAATTGTAAAAAAGTCATTTGAACACAAAACCCAGAAAGTAAGGCAACACACTTAGATAAGATCAATAAACAAGAAATAAAATATATGAAAAAAAAAATGTATGAAATTAACTTTAAGAAGTGTATGTGTGTGTGTTTGTGTGTGTGTGTGTGGGTCTAGGGTTCAGCCGTGAGCCATACGAGTGATGCCAGACAGATAGAGGTTGTTGTCATCTGGAATGCTCCTGCAGATGCTCCCAGACAGGTTCAGTTTTTGTGAGTTTATTTCTTTCTAAATGCTCCTTTAAAGCTAGCCTTCTTCTGCTGAACAGTGGCCACAGTGGTCACAAGTGATGACTATGGTATAACTGGATACATGCAAAAATGGCCTACTAGTAGAGTCATAAAGTCAGCAAACTGACTCAGTAATGTCAGTTAGACAGCATTGAGTGTTATTAGCATAACTTGATGTAACTGAGCTCAGCCAGACACCAATGAAACTGGCTGGTAAAGCAACCCATTGACTCAGCATTGTGTTGTGTTGGGTGGAGGAATGATGGACGGGTGGCCTGCGTCTATTTCTGTGCTGCCATTTTTTGTCTGGATAGAACCTGACATACTCTTCAATTCAATTCAATTCAGTTTTATTTATATAGCGCCATATCATAACAAAGTTATCTCAGGGCACTCTTCAGTCATACAGTCGGTTTGCCACAGGTATATACTTGGTTTCACAGTAAAAATTATATAACAAATCAGTTTTGATAAATTTTGCACTGTAATGTAATGCATTACTTGCAGCGATTACACTTCTACCCTTTTTCCACCAACATGGAACGGGTTCTGTTCCGATTCGTGCACCTAATTTTAAACCGTTCGGAAAATAAATTGGTTCAGAACCCATAAAGTTGGTTCCCAGCTGGAACCAAAAAATAACATGTTTTCAGTGGGCGTGTCATATTCTACAGGTTGGAAGAGGATGGAGAAGGCAACAATGGTCTCTGGTCTACTGTGGTAACAGTCTTCTACGTCTTCTTATCATTAATAGTTGGACCAAAACCAAATCTCTGTAATAACAGAACAAAAGCTCGCAGATAATCAATGTGATCCACCATCTTGCTACTGCTGTTTACTTCAGTTGTGCATTGTGCAACGCCCTCCACTGATGACCCATGATTACAATGGCTCCACTCAAAACTGGTTGAAATGCGGGCTGGTTCACTAGAGTGCACCAAGGTTCCAAGAATCCTGAACGGAACCGATTCAAGAACCAGAGCTCTTTTTTTGGTGGAAAGAGGGCAAGTGTGGTAGCACACAACACTAGCATGTATTCATACATACTGATTCTGAGCTGAACAACCTACCTTCAACCTACCTTCACAAAATGAAAATGGAGCATCTAAAATGTATAGGGTTCATCCTCTGGAGAGCATCAATATGCTTACTAGATTTTCATATACCTGACTTACAAGCGGACATTTTAATTGTTTGTTATAGAGAAAATAAAATCAAAAATGATCCAGAGAATGTGCTGTAGAAAAGGACCAGAAGTACTTGCTAATGCAGTTTAGAGCTGGTAAAAGTCTTTCTCCACCTTTTCTACAGTGTGACCTTAAATGGCTCGTCTCATGGGTCAAAGTACAAGACCTGAAGTCTGTATTTACCCAAATTTCAGTGACGCAGGTTGAATCCCTACTGGTGAAAAATGTTTACCTGTGAGTGAAGTTTTCATTTTTGGCAAAAGCAATTCTCATTGAACAAACACTAAAAGTTTGACCTAACTAACCAGTTTCCTAACCTGACACTGGTTAAGTGAGTTTATGCTAATTTAAAGAAATGTTTGTACGACAGTGTCCCTACATAAAATCTTGACTTTATTTTAAAGGTGTGAATCTTACTTTATGACAGAATATGTCTGTTTTGGACTGTTACAATGTGTGTATCTATGGGTATATTTTCCAGTGTGACTGTAGTTTCCTACTACAGTGTATTTTGGGTGAAGCTGCCTGGACCAATTATCTATCAGCATGGTGTTACTCCCCACCCACCTCAGTCAGACACTACACCTCCTCCTGTGCAAACAACCACATCCTCCATCCTGCCTGGGCCTGTGAGTGTTACAACATTTGGACTGCTGATTGTGACATTGATTCCCTGTCTGAACATATAGTAATCAATAATGTGAAATGAGTGCAGCATAGAGAACACTAATAACTCCCCCCTCATCAACTCACCTTTAGTTCACTTCTGAAGGATGTGGCCAGTCAAAATCCTGCCTGCAAGATCCTCCAGGCTGTGATCCAAAAGAAGATCCTGATTGCTTCTTCCTGTCCATGACCACAGAGGGACCAGACAAAAAGGTTTGACTTTTAAAGGGAAACTCTGGTATTTTTAATCCTTGCAGGAAACTGGGCCACTAAAAGTGCTTGTTTTTGCCACTGACAGGCTCAGACTGTTATTCGAAGTGTCAGACAACATTATGGAAAGGATCCCTACAGAGACAGACCATTTGTTAAAGAGGAAGATCCTTTTTGTTTAACCAGAAACAGAAAGTCTCGCACAAGGAAAAGTCGTTGAGAGGTTGAGTTGTTTCCCTTTAACAGTTCAATTTACTTGTATGATTAATACAATTAAAGGTGCTATTAAGAATTTTAACATCAATGAATTCTTACCACACCTCAAACTGAGACATTGTGTGTGGCACCAGGGTGCATTTGCCAGGTAATTTTCTGCTGGATTGCCTTACAGCCCAAAATAAGAACCTTTTTATGTTACCAGTAATATATAGTTTCATTCCGTTTTGGCCTTGGGTTAGAGTTTTAAAAAAAACATTTGTTAAAACTACCAAGGTGAAGGAAGAGCTTGCACTCTGTTTCTTGTTGTGTAGCAATCGTCAGACACACCCACTCTCAGTTCCTATCATAGACTGTAATAAAGATGGACGACACGACAGCTTTCCAAAAGTAAAGCCAAAACATCTTGATCACCCGCTGTATAGGTCATAAGCTCCGCCCCCTCAGTGTTAGTGGATGGGATATGGGCCAAACTGAAAAATCTAGTACACATCAAATAATATTTTTTCCCAAAGATGGTTTCTGTCATTTTTAGTAATGTCAAATGTATGTTTCTCTTACTGTCTAAGGTCTGACATTGTTCATAGCTACACCTAGACTGGACTATCTGAAATTTTAGGAATAATTGATCTAATAAACACTCACATTTTAGAATGTCACCTACTGAATGTTCATCACTTTTCTTTGCAGTCTGTGATATTTGAGCTGAGTGGCCCAGCGGAGGGATACATTGCCTTTTCACTGTCCTGGGACACATGGATGGTAAGCTAGTCCCTCAGTGTAACACAACATTCTGCATCAAAGATTGATCTTCAGTGCAGTCTGAAAAATATCTGCAGCTTTGATCAAGAATCACTCCTTAAGAGTGCTGCATGAGTTCTGAGGAGAACAACTTTCTGTTTGATCCATTTTCCGACATGTTGCACCTCTGTTAACCTGAATATGACAGTATATTGTATGTATTTTGTGTTGATGCATGTGTGTGTGTGTGTGTGTGTGTGTGTGTGTGTGTGTGTGTGTGTGTGTGTGTAGGGCAATGACGATGTGTATATGTGTGTAAAAGATGGGGATAGAGTATCAGTGAGTGCTGCCTCCGTCAGTGGACGAACACACCCTGAGGACCAGTCACAGGTGACAAATGAAAACACTTTCTCTGAATAAATTCAATGCAATATCAATCAAAAGTACAGGAGCAGAGAACATTGCATACTACAGTAGATATCACTGAAACCCAAAAGGAAAATAGACTGCAAAAAGCCCTTAATGCTGCCAAAAACATACATGCCATTATTTTTTTATGTAATCAAGACTTTTTCTCAGATATAATGTTGAAGAGTTAGAGGGGGAAATCCTTCTGATTTCAACCTTTTCTTGCTTTCCTTTTTTCCCCCCAATTTTTCCATGGTACTCAATTTTACAATTTTGTTCTTGAAAATATGGCAAGGAATAACTAGTACAAGGATACATATTGTGTGCTGGTAGACATACAGTTTCTTTTTTTGAATATGTATTTTAAAGGAATACTTCAAAATGTGCTTATATGCTTTCTTAGAGTTAGATGGGGAAATTCATATTGATCACATGTCTGTGTGTTAACTAGGAACCTGGAATAGGGACGTGGTTATCCTAGCTTAGCATAAAGACTCAAAGTAGGGGGAAACAGCTATCCTTGCTCTGTCTAAAGTTCAAAAATACACCTATTAACACCTCTAAAGCGCACTAATTAAAAAGTTGTATTTCGTTTGTTGAATCACTGTTGTACACAAACAGAGAAATGTTCTCTAACAAAAGCCGGGTGCAGTGACTGTGGGCAGCGTCCTGGAGACTTGCCACAGTGAGGTTGCCAAGTTTGGTACCATTGTGCCTGCAGTTACCAAAACCTGTACTCACCGACTGTATCTAGCAACCAGCGCCATAGTCAGAGACACTGCATAAGCTAACTGTATCCCCCTGCCAGGCTAGCTGTTTCCCCCCTGTTTCCATTCTTTATGCTAAGCTAGGCTAACCACATCATGAGTCCAACTCTGTGTTTATGACACCGACATGAGATTGATATCCATCGCCTCACAAAGAAAGCAAATAAATGTATTTCCCAACAATTTTCTACTTTAAATTGTATTGGCTTTTCAGCCTAAACCACTAAATTGTTGTTGTTGTCCTTTCTGTGTGTGTGTGTGTTTACAGTCTGGTCTTTCCTTGGTGTCATGGCGGCTGGCAGATGGAGCGATTCAGTGCAGGTTCAATAGACCAGTCAAATTGACCAATCAGGAACCAGCCCGCTTCGATCTGGACCAAGAGTACTTTCTGTTTCTAGCCAACGGACATGCTCAGTACGGTAAGAGAGTATACACACACGTATTACCTTGGAAACTGAACTCATTGACCCTGGCAGTCATCCTGTTGCTTAGAGCCCAATTAAAGTTCTTATCAATCTGTCAAAGCTTTATTATGTCACATGACAGTTTGATCAGCATCAAATCCTGGAATGGGTATCAGTTTTATTAAGGGAACAGGATGTCATCAACAGGAAAAGTTGAGCAAGTATAATATAGACTTGTTCACTACAGTTTTGGTGATAAAGTGCTTCTTCTTACATTCTGGTTAATGGTTAATTGGCCTAGCTGTCATGATGTGGACTCTTTGTTGTCTCTTGTCCGGCCCTAGTGTTTTCCCCGTGTCTGATTATCGGTTGATTTGCCTCACCTGTGTCTCGTGTCTCACCTGGTTCTGTTTCCCTCGTTAGTCTTATGTCTATTTATGCCTGTCTGCTCCCTTTGTGTCTTGTTGGTTCATTGTCCTTGTTTCATGTCGTTGCGTTCAGTGTGCCCCATGTTCCATGTGCTACCTGCCTGTTGCCTACCTGCCTGTCTTAACTCGTGACAACAATAAACCTTTTGAAGTACTCCTGCCTGCGTGCTCTGCGCTTGGGTCCTCCACTTACCTGCTACCCATGACACTAACAAGATTGAAATGATGTGTGAATGCATGACATGAATTCATTCTCACTTTTTACTAACTTGCAGTGTTGCTTTACTAGACAAAATGTTATGAATATGCTGCAGTTTGACATTAACCATAAGCAGCACATGTGTGTCCCATATTTAACACACATTTGATGGATAAAGGCCTTTACAGTTTTCCAACTGTTGTTTTTGTCATGAGTGCTTTCACACACAATGTGAATATTATGCTGCAAAAAAACAACGTAATTTTTTTTCAGAAAGAGGTTGATTTTTCTGAGCTTTCACACAACGAAAAAATGGCATTAACCAATCACATTGTGCAGAACGTCACCATCCCTAATGACAATGGCGGACCTGCTGATTGTTTGTGTTTCTTGTCACCCTGTATTATATGACAAAGGACACCCAAATGATAAAGACTGAACTCAAGGTCAACGTGTG
>LKNJ01007586.1:0-18781 GCA_002120245.1 Maccullochella peelii | reverse complement strand
TATATAAAAAACACAAAGATAGAGACAGTGAGAAAACAAAGGAGATGTTGGTTGATTAGTGTATGCATGTGTGTTGTCTGTGAAGTCATACTGTGTGTATGTGTGTGTGTAAGTTTGTAATCCTGAGCTTTGAGCTGAGAATGGTGGAAGGTAGACATAGCTGAGCCTGGTAATGAAATCTGTCTGCCCTTCACCTTATGGGGGCAAAGCATCCAAATCATTCTCAGGACAGACCTTTTCTACCTCTGCTCAATTTCATCTTGCCGAAAGTCCTTTATTTTTTTATAGTAGCCACATCTCTTGCTGCAGTGCGGTCCCATCCTAAAGAGAAACGCACCAGACATATTACAAGATATATGTAAGATAAAAGCAACCACATTTTATAAATGTAGTGTGATTGAAAGTATAAAATCTGTAGAAGGAAATAAAAAAGAAGAAATAAACTTAACCATATCATGATCATTACTCAACATTAAGTATTAAAAGTCTAAACTGTCAAAAATGTCACACATTGTATAGAGATTGGAGTGCACCATAAATTAATTTTAAAGCTTTATTAAAATCACTTTATAAATCAAATTTGAAATGAATTGATTTTTATATCATTTTAAGACAGGATATTGAAATTGAATTTTTTACTGGCACATTTAATGACAATGGTATGGATGTTTTTCTGCTGCACACACAAACTGATATGGCAATTATTTTCTAAATCTATCAATGAAATGAGTAGCTATTACTATAAAAATAATTCTTCTGGTGGCACACTCTAGCTTCCATACACGGGTTGTTTCAGATCAAAAATATGTCTTGGTTTGAAAAGTAATTTAATTTTGTGCCTTCAACCTGCATTGTATATGATAAAGGCACTTGACCACACATGCAGTCTTGATGCAAATTCTGTTACTAGTGTGAGAAAATGGACATGTGAATGTAAAGCCTTACAGTTGAGAGGTCACACCTACACACAGGAGGATTACTGCTCTAAATAGAAAACTTCCAAGTTTATTCCTTGTGTCTCCAGTTATACTCATCTGCCAGCATTTTTCTATTTTGGCAAAGCTTGTAGAGAGAGAGGCAGCATCCACCGAGCCTGGTTGGCCTGAAACTGCATCTGTTTAAATATTGCTTGACTTAAGAAGCTCGTACTAGTGGCTCTAAAACCAGAACTTGTGATTTAGTTTGAGGAATGTCATATCATGATTGTAGAAAAGGCCATGCTGAACTTGTTGGTCGATTTGTGCTTGTTTTGCCGAGTCTGTATCTGTGCATGAAGGCTATGTATGGGCATGTGTTTATGCAGTTAAAGCTCAGCTGGTGCAATCATCAAACTTGAGAAAACATGATTCTCACTATTCTCACACTGTTTTGTCCTACACTTTTGCAACATTGTTTGAAAACTGAGCGCTGGTAGGGTCAGTTTCAGTGCTTATGTTGGCTGTGGACGTGCTGTTTAAAACGTCAAAAGCTTGTCAGGAGGCCAGAGTTTCTGTTTTCTTTTAGGAATGCCAGGCTTTCTGTTCCAGCTCTCGCTTCCCCAGAGGGGAATAAAGCTGGTTACTCTTATTTGGTAATTTATCCCATCCTCATGTAAACAACTGTGCTGGGTACTGTAGGGTTTATTTATGTGCATGATGATTGTGTGGATGACCACTTAAAAACACTGAAACCCGCCCACATTCAAATATATTTCACTGTGAATTCCCACAGTATAAGCATTTGAGATTGACGGTTCTGCATGTTTGTTTCTGTTATGCGTTGAATATTTTCTCCAGCAATTCTTAGCTGAGTTCTAGGAATTGTTAAAATTTTGCAGCGGTTACTGAGGAGGTGTGGATGATGTGGCTGAGGAGTGATCTGTGGGGAATGGGAAGGACATTGGGTAGTCATCTGTGTTGCAAACTTAATATCTCTGCAAGCATACTTGGGATGGTAACTTTCATAATCCAATACAATATTATAGAGATTGCCTGAGATTGGATTTAATGATGAATGTACCGTTATTCAAAACAGAAAGCCAAAGTCCTTCCCCCTCACTTTTTATCATCTGTTTCACTAGCCTCGGAAACACAATGAATTTTCTCATAGATGGTGTGTTTTGTCACTTTTTCTGAAAAGATAAAACATTAGTAAGTTTGGTTCTTTGTTCATAATCTAAAAACGGTTCAATTTAAACTTGCATTAACTGATTGTTTGACCACTGCAGGTTGGCAGAAAAAAGCTCTAAACACAACACAAACATCATCTTTTCAGTTGATATGGCGAACTTGCAAGAACATCCAGCAGATATGGAGCAATTAGCATTTATTTGGAGTTATTTTGTCCACCTGTTGAATGTAAGACCCATATTTCACTCTCCTTTTTAGCTTTAAATATCTGACTCTTTATATCCGCTAAATGCTCCACTATGTTCACCAGCTAGACGCTAACTTTGTCTGTCCGCCGTTTGGACAGGTAGCGTACAGTGGGCTTATCAGAGCTTTTTTCTGCTGAGAACAGCTGCCTGCTGCTGCTGGAAACTATGCTATGAGAGCGTTGGGAGTGAACCAAAACAGATCCGGGCTGTAAAACCAAAACAATGAGCTGAAAGTTGCTGAAATGCTCTGTAGAGCTGAGGGTAACTACAGAGTTGATGGCAGCTTTTAAATATACTGGTTCTACAAAGCTTGTCAGCTTTAATAAATGCACAGTGTATACTATGTGCATGTAATTGTATAATGTTAAAACTTCCACAGGTCATTAAAAGTTTTCAGAAACAAAGTGAGGACAAGACCTTAGTGTCCTTAAGGATAGCTACGACCTTTCCCATGAGGCTTTGGCACTGTGCCAATGGCTGACTAATATGTTATACTGAATGTAAATTGTCATGTTGTAATGACCCATTTAGTTGAGAATATGGACAGAAAACCCCATGAACAGCTTTTTAGTCATGCTAGTGGAACAGAGGCTAGCTAAAAGAGGGGTGGGACCATGACTCTATGTAAAGTACTCAGTGCCAACATAAGATTAATTTCATTACTGCTGACTTTATTTATTATTACGTTATTTTTATATTTCATTTTCATTTTTGTCCAAATGTGTCAACCCTTTTCTAAAATTGTACTGCTTTATAGTCATGTTCCAGTTCCACCAGTTACTTTTCTGTGAATTTGCACTGAAAAGCTTTATTAAACTTTCTCTTTGCTCTTTTCCCCTTCAGTCTGTTTCTTTGCACTCCCTTTCCTCCCACATATTGTACTGTCTGCACCTTTATCACTCCCCGGGACCCCAATGCACACACATACATACTCCCTCTTCTCCTCTCCCTATGCGAGTACATGGCTCAGGCTCAAAGCAAACATCAGCTTAAAGGTTAACTCACTTTGTTCTTGCTGCCTTTGCCTTATTAAGTTACTGGATGAGCTGCTGGCAGGTTACGCTTGTCATACAGCATTTGGTTTGGTTTATTGCAAAGGTCAGAGGATTGTTTGTAAGCTTATCTCTGTATCAGAACTGAGAAAGGCTGGCGTTAGATATTAGGAGATAAATACATTGTGTGTTTGTGAGCATAAAGTACTAACTTTGTCTTTGTTTCTCTCTTTTCTCTTTATATGTTTGTAGGGTAGCCAAAGCTATGAAACTGGCGCTGTATGAGACTCCCACAGGCTGGAGGTACTTTGGGAACCTGATGGATTCTGGGCGTTGTTCCCTCTGCGGGGAGGAGAGCTTTGGGACAGGTACAATCCATTATGCTACAGCACACCCACTCACAATCCCAACAACTAAACACTCCACTCATAAAGACAGATTTGTGAATGCTGAATGTCAGCAATACAGAAATCCAATGAATACAGACACAAGGCAGGAGCAGCCTCTTAGCGTGTGAAGAGAAGGTCACTGATTTGAATCCCTGGACCGTCTTGGAAAATGCGAGTGGGTGTGTGACTGAGAAATCCCCTTCCCTTCAGTAGCAACTGTTGTTGAGGTGCCTGCAAACAAGGCCACTGCTAGAAGACTGCACTGGCCAGCTGCTGTTAACTGTGAATATGCACCAGGGACTCACACAGCAAGTGTCCAATCAATCTTCCCTCAAAATTAAAGGGAAATTGCAGTGTATTACAACTTGGGTCTTATTTTCGTAGTTTTGGCCATCATCAATATTGGTTATGATAACACTGTATTCACCAAAGTAATTTCAGAGATCTGGGAACTCGGTGATACCACTATAATGAAAAGCAATGGGGCAAGAAACACAAGTGGTCAGACGATCAAACTGGTTGTAACCATGCGTCCTGATGGCTGCATTGCCCGGTTTGAAGAGTAGATAAATGGGTTTGACAGCTTATCAGCCAAAATACTGCACAGCGGTTTGAATAAAGAGAATAAATAAAGACAGGATTTTATAACTCTGGAAAGTTATTAAGGTGGAAATCATTATATCCTTCAGGAATGTGGGCTTGCACAGCGCAGTGCATTGAGTGACTGATGTTATATTGCGTTGTGTCAGCACTGCCTGTTCCGGCAATGCATACTCATTGAAAAGAATGAGGTGTTGTGTTTTTTCATGCAGTGCTAATTTCTGTCTGAACACAGCTTAAAGAAGCCAACAATTTAGCCAAGTTTTTTAACTCACTTTACAAATGTCGGTAATATTCCCTCATTGCACAGGAAAACCGTATGCATGCACAACTACAGTCAAGTCAAGTCAATTTTATTTATATAACCTAAAATCACAAATCGACCTCGAAGGTTTTACAATCTGTACAATATGACACTCTCTATCCTTAGGCCCTTGGTACAGTAGAACTGTTTGTGTAATAATTCTAATAATTTCAGTTATTGCTTTTGATTTATCCTCAAAATAAGTTTGACTAACCTAGGGGTTTGTTTAAAACCTGTACCATCGTGTGACTGCTTGTATTTCTTGCCCTGTTTGACTTATTTTTAACGATGTTGCCACATTCCCAGATCTCAGCAATTAACATGCAGTGTACAGTGGTATTATTACTGATGACTGAAACTACAAAAAAAACATCCAAGTGTTTATGAAATCAGCACTTCCCTTTAAAGGTGAAAAATGTTCTCACAATTTCCCAATTCCCTTTTCTTCAGTGCAGTGCATCCCGACTGCCTGTCGCTCTAGTCAGGGACGTGTAATAGATGTGAGGGCTGTGACCCTGACTGCATGTGTAAATAATCTCCATTCTTCTGCTATAAAAGGAGACAGGCGCTCCCTGATTCACTGCAACATGCAGACCGACCTCCGGTGGCAATATTTTCTGTGAACGCAAATGCAGACACACACACAGTCTGAAAATATAAGCAATGGCATGCACAAATAATACACATACCTATTTTAATTTCTGTTTTATCTGTCTATCTTTTCAAATTTTTTTTGGTTTTCCTCATCTCATTATTTTTTTAAATTGGAGATGATATTTAACTTTTAAAACGGGGAGAATAAGGAACAAAAAGCTCTAAATGAGAATAACATTTTTAGTGGGTGTGAATAGAAGAGAAGAGAATCTTGTAGGAAAAAGAGGATAGGGAGTTGGGAGAGTCCAAATATGAGAAGTATTGACGAGGAGGAGAGAAATGGAAGAAGCAGAGATGCAGAGAGCACAGAGGACTATGGGAGCTTACTCGTTGTCTACCCATGTAAGGCCAAAAGCTCAGAGAGAGCCCTGAATAGTAAATCATCAGAGCTGTACACCACTCCTGCTCTTTACTAACTCTCATACACACTGTCAGACACACACAGCATGGACTATTACAAGTGTAAATTTAGCCAGTGCTGTCAAACTTTGTTGTGCATGTTTTGTAGGTTTTGTTGTTGTTGCTTTGATTATATTCTAGTGGTTTGCAAATGCATAATGCCAGCTTTAGAAATGTAAAAGTCAGTGCACACAACATATAGTTTAATGCCATCAGGGGGAAAAACAGTAGCTAGCAACATATAAAAATTTATGATGTGAGAGGTATTTTCTGCTTATCAGTGTGTGTATTATTGTAATATTTCTTCTCCACAATGAGTCAAAAGTACTATAATCAGTCTCCCCCCAAAAATTGTAATATTTATAGCACTTTAGGACTTCCTTGTTGCATCATTACGCTATTAATTAGTAGATAAAAAAAGGTCTGGTTGTGCTTTGGTGGTATAATAATTATGTTCTACAAGGTGACCCTTCTGTCTCTTTCTGTGTTGGAGAGCTAGACAAAGGAAGACCGACAGGGAGACGGGGATTAAATAATGACAACTGTCAGTTTCCTAACAGCTGTATGCTGCTAGAGCCGGGCACGGAGCTAGGAAGTACACTTCTTGTTTCCAGTGTTTTGGTGGAGAAAACAATAGCAAAGAATTGTAATTTATTTATTTGTCTTCTCATAAAATAAATGTACGTGTGAACATAAAATGATACCTAACAGTTGAGTAAATTTTCTGCTCCAAGCTCTGCTGGGGAAACATTACTAACAATCAATCTTATTAAAATGTCAAAGTGTCCTCTTAACAGATACCTTTACTGTGCAGCTGTTTTCGAGAACAGACTGATAGCTCCCCAGTGAAGGAGACTGATCAAGGGTGTGAACTACTCCTCTGTTGGGGTGTGTGTGTTTTAGGGTGGGGAGCAGGAGACATTATTTGTGTGGGGATGTTTGGTACGTCTCCAAGCCCAAGCACTCTCCCTGACCTTCTGCTGCATACCGTAGAGTTGAATACTGAGCTAAATTGAACTATCTTTTTACATTTGCTTGTTATAAGTTGTGGATCAATACATTATTGTATGAACAAAAATGTTAGGAATCCTATCTCCACTAATTACTGTCTTTACAGTAGTTAGTAAAATTGACAATATTGGGAAATACACATCTTGCAGAGAGTTAGATGATAAGGTCAATGCAACTCGCATATATCTCCATTAAGTATGGAACTGGAGCCAAGAGATGCTTAGCTTAGTATAAAGACTGGAAACAGGGGAAAACAGCTAGCCTGGCTCTGTCCAAAGATAAAAAATATCCACCTACCAGCACCTCTACAGCTCACAAACTATAGCACTATGTCTCATATGTTTTACAAGAGGTACACGAGAGGTTATCATTTTTTTTTGGATGTCTTACACAACATCAAAGTTAAATTAGACGCATAGCAGAGTTGTGTTGTGGTTATATGATATCTCTTATCACCTCAGTTAATTTCCACATAGTATGAGAAGTTTATGAAGATTTGTGGTGTTTTTGTGTTTTCTTTCTCCTCCAGGTTCAGACCACATTCGTGAGAAAGATGGTTTGTGGTCAGTGTTGGTGTGGTTGTCCATCATGGCCGCCAGGAAACAGGGCGTGGAGCAGATAGTCAGAGAACATTGGGCCAAGTTTGGACGTAACTACTTCTGCAGGTAATCGGCTAAATAATGTCTTTCAAAATGGAGCTGTGCTTTCATAATTTATCCGGCCAGTGGTCTGTTTTTTCGATGTTTTATCTCTTTATTGGTCTATTCTTGTTTTAATCATGGAGCCACTTTCCTTATATCTTGAATTTATTTAAATCTGCAAGCCCTGAGATTGACGTCATATTTCCCTTTTCCCAAAAGTCTCAGTCCCTTAGTCTCAGTCCCCTACCAAAGCCAAATATGTCTCCCAGGCCTTCACCTTCGTCCATTTCTCCTCCAGTCCTCCTCACTGGTTGTCACTTGTTCTTATTTTAACCACTCCCCTGTGAGAGGCAGAGATAGTTACTGCCGCCAATGTTCCCACTGACAGTTGCTGCAGCTTTTCATGTTCCCACAGGGGTACTTTTCCTAATCTGATGCAGATTTCCGAAAACATGTAGATGGAGAGGACCCAAAAAATCATTTTGAGGAAAATGAACCAATCACCCCGACAAAACTCGTCTCTTGCAGTTTAAGGCCATTTTAAGTACCACTGTAATACCATAAACTGGCTACACTGACTTTTTGTTGTTAAGGCATTAGACATAAACTTATTTGAAAATGTATTAGAGAAAATGTCTTTAATGCAGTTAAATTATAATGTGCCAAAAAGGAACACTTTGTTTGTTTTTTATCTGTTTCTCCTCAAAGCTTTTCCTCTCACCACATTCTAATGTCAGGCATGGTTTCATTGCCTTTATTTGTGTGTGTGTGGCGGGCGTGTAAGTTTCTAACTGAGCATTTATGACTTTGTGTGTTGGTGTTTCTCAGGTTTGACTATGAAGGCCTGGACCCACGCGCAGCCTTTTACCTGATGAGGGATCTGGAGGCAGTAATCTCAGACAAGGCATTCACCAGCCAGAAGTTTGCCGTAGGAGACCACATATACAGCGTGGAGAGGGCCGACAACTTCGAGTACATCGACCCTGTGGATGGAACAGTGGCTCGAAACCAGGTCAGTCTGGGCTAAGAGAGGGAAGACAGAACATGGAAAAGAAAGACAAATGTAGGAGGATATGCATATTGTTAGGTCCTTTTGATTCTTTCACTGACCCAAGTCCTGTAAGCTACTGTAGCAATTTAGGTAATAGCCAACTGGAAAAGTGGATCAGAAAGTGTGGTTCAGTTCAGGTCCTTGGGTTCTCCCCGAAGACATCTTAAACATGCTCTCTTTCATACACAGCACTCATCAGCCTCTTGCGAGCTAGACCACCCACTAAGCTCCAATGTTGTCTCTCTCATTAGAGAGGTTCCATGTTTGGACATGACAGTCTATCTTCCATTTCAATCCATAAACATATGCATACACAAACTGATAACGCCATCAGTCAGTATACCCTCCCTGTCCTCCCTCTCTCCCTCTCAATCTCTGTGAAGTTTACCCAGCTGACTCCCTCTGTTCTGCCCACAAATGTGTGGAAATTCATTCCTGGCGTCGACACTTCTTAGCCTCATGCCCCACCTAATACCACACACACACACACACACACACACACACACACACACACACACACACACACACTGTGCATTTGGTGTGTACTGTCCATCAGTCCAGTTGTCCCTGTGAATAAGTGTGAACACATGCATACACTTGCATGGCCTACACGTGTGTTTGCTGGCAAGTTTGTACCTATAATTTGTCCGTCAACTTCACCTTATGTACCTTAACAGCAATAAAGGTCTTGCTGTCCAGCTGTGAATTACTCCACCGTGTTACCATGGTTACAGCAGCTCCACAGCTAGTTAGTCAGTCACCCCGAAATGTGGTTTAACCTCACTGGCAAATCCTCAGCATCCCAGTCGCCCCAGTGTGTGTTATTACAGCACACATTCCTCCCAGGACAGAATTATATCAGCTGTCGTCTCACTTGCAGTCTCTCTACTGCAAGTGTGTTTGAAGGGGGGAAAAGTTGGCTCACGGATGGAAACACACACACACACACACACACACACAGGACAGAGCATGGGGACAGCAGTGGAATGGCAGCCTTTTGTAGTCAACTACTGAATTCATTCTGCATTGTCTGCTTATCGCAGACAGATGGATAGTGGATAGGTGAATAGATAGAAATCATTGCCATGGAGCCTACATAATACCTAAATGCAGATACTGCACTCTATAATTGGGTATCTTTTGGAAAATGCATTATGTAACAACAAAATGTATTTTTCAGCTTCCCTATCATTTAAACTAGTTAAGAAAATAAACTTTGTTTTGATTATTTACAGTCCATAGCTTATAGAAATTAAATGTAGCCTGTTTTGCTAAGTGTCTTTTTACTATTAATATATATTGATATCAGTATAAAATAAAAATATAAATATGTGATTAAAATGGTAGCTAAGCCACACCAAATCACATAAAACACACTAGTCAGAAGCTAAGATGGCAGTTACTGAGACCTGTAAGCTAGCTAACCATAGCAAAAGTTTATCTGAGGTTTTCTCCATCATGTCTCTACGACTTAATTTAGTTATGTGGAATAACTAACTGAATTACCAAGATTTCTGTTCATTGAAATTATATATTTATATAATATATTTCATTTATAGATAACACTACAGAAAAATCGGCAAGTAAATTTAGTTTTAACCTTAACTAAGTCTAGCCCTGGCTAGCTCACCAGCTAGATATAGCATCCTGTTAGCTATGTAACTAGCTAGCTTGGTTGGCTGTCTTTCTAACTACAGTTAAATACACAGCCAGAGTGTGGTCACTGAGGTTTAGCTTTTAGCTCAATTTTGTTTCAATGCAAATTTAAAAAGCTGTTTTCACAGAAATTATATTATATATTATGTAGTAAAACAGATGTCAAAAAGTCAAGCTCAGATCTTCAGGACTCAATTTTGACAACAATTTAAAGTAGTTACTGCATTTTGCTTTTGTAAAGCTAGATAGGCAGAGACAGACAGACACACTGTGGCTGGTATGCACTCCACTCAGGGCCTCTGAGCTTTACAGCCGACATTGTATTTTAACAGGCATTAGTCAGCCTCCTGATAACTGCTACTCTATTGTTAGAGATGAGCCGACACACTCACAAAAAGAAAGCCAGACAGGCGGACGGACATCTCTTATTATCACTGTCTCTGACATGTTATGCTCCCATGCCAAAATCAAAAGGTGAGTGATGCAGAGTTACTTTACTTTTATCACTCTATAAACGATGAAGTTGAGTCACAGTTTGAAGGGGTTAACAGCTATTGGTCTGAGATGGGGTTACTGTCGTACTCCTATAGCACTCCTTACTCCTATAATAGTGAATGTTTTGACAGCACTACTTTGGACAATTACAGCACAGTCAGTCAAGGTAATCACATGATCCTATAAGAAGTGTCTAGGGTGTGTTTTATTAAAACCACTGGGACATTTTTCTTATTCATGCTTCTTGTTTTTTCTCAAAACATATTGCTGTTTTGAGCTTGACTTTTGCTCTAATGGGATAAGGGAAGAGACACTGTGGAATTTAGGATAGATAAGCGTCATCACACATCCATTAGTCAAAGAGTCTTATCTTCTTTACGTCAGCCAGCAAGAGTTGTATGTAGTGCAGCAATATCCTGTTTTTCCTGAAAATGCTGAGGTTAAGTTCAAAGAGTTAATAGTAGAGGCCTTTAAATGTTTTACTCTGGTTTGGTGAATTTGTTCTTCGCTGTCAGAATCTTGAGGAAACTGTGGAAATACAACCTCTATGAGCTACTGAACAAAATGGCCAATCATCATCCTTGAAATTAATTTATGCCTGGAGTTCATAAAGCTTTTGGAATAACACTCAAGTACTGGAGTAGTTATGACCTTAGGTAACTTTGCAGACCGCACAAAGGAGGTATGCAAGCATGTAGTACATTGTAAAGGAATCCTTGTTGAACACAGTCCCAACAAAACACACAATGATAGTGACATCTAGTGGATGTGTGCAGTTACTGCACATGAAAGAACTGATACTATTGAAGATTTTTCTCTTTACTGACTCCATAACCATTTTTCCTATTTTATATTGCCAATTTATATGATTGGAAAATGTAAAACAACAACAACCTTTTTTAAATTATAGGAGTAGATAAACTTTTAATAGCTAATAGTCTGATACAAAAATTGTGATATTGTACAATGAAGCTCATCATGGGTTTCTATGTTGTATGTAGAATGAAGTTGTACATTTATTTAAGTGCAGTGCTCATAGGAGTATTAAATTGAATCTGTCAAAAAATGTCCAATGCATTTATAATGTATCGAGCAGATGTACCAAACTTTTGCTGGTTATCTACAAAGGCATTAAGGGAGTTGCTTTTCTCCATTGGATATTAACTATATGAACTGAATACTTAGAATACTTAACACTTGGTACTGGCTGGTAATTATGGAATCTTAGGGCATGTTTTTGCCTCTGGTAATTTGTGGTTGGCATTTGCCTTGCCATTCTGCCTCCGGAGCTGCGGAGTCTTGATCTGAGGTTGCGGAGCTGCGGAGTCGTGATCTGAGGTTGCGGAGCTGCGGAGTCGTGATCTGAGGTTGCGGAGCTGCGGAGTCGTGATCTGAGGTTGCGGAGCTGCGGAGTCGTGATCTGAGGTTGCGGAGCTGCGGAGTCGTGATCTGAGGTTGCGGAGCTGCGGAGTCGTGATCTGAGGTTGCGGAGCTGCGGAGTCGTGATCTGAGGTTGCGGAGCTGCGGAGTCGTGATCTGAGGTTGCGGAGCTGCGGAGTCGTGATCTGAGGTTGCGGAGCTGCGGAGTCGTGATCTGAGGTTGCGGAGCTGCGGAGTCGNTTTTTTTTCTCATTTTGTCTCTCATAGTTGAGGTTGAGGTCTGAAAATTGGAGACCTCTCTCATCTTTTAAGTGGGAGAACTTGCACAATTGGTGGCTGACTAAATACTTTTTTGCCCCACTGTAAGTATTAACTCAACTGCTTCCCTTTCCCTCCTCTTTCTATCTATCCTTATGTTGCTCTCTCTCCCCTTTCTCGCTTTGCTTCCTCTGAGTGTTTCTGCCTCCGGAGCTGCGGAGTCTTGACCTGTGGTTGCAGAGCTGTGGAGTCGTGATCTGAGGTTGCGGAGCTGCGGAGTCGTGATCTGAGGTTGCGGAGCTGCGGAGTCGTGATCTGAGGTTGCGGAGCTGCGGAGCCTGGATCTGTGGTTGCGGAGCCTGGATCTGTGATGCGGGCCATCCACTGCCCCTGTGCTGCTGCTCGGCAGCCGCTGCTGTTATATGTTGTCTTTGGACTTATTATCTTATTATATACTAAGATAAGACTTATTATACTCACTATTGTTCTTCTAAGGTTTCTTTTTAGCGGGAATGCTGATTCAGCATTCACACTATTGTTCTTCTAAGGTTTATTATTCTTCCGTACCTTTTTCGGTCGACTACTGCTTCAGCATACTTTCAGCTACAGAAACCATTCAACTATCAAAATGTTCAGCTCTTTAAGGACATGTGTGCTTGTATTTAACTTTTTAATACATTTTATACTTTTTAAAATATTAAGCTTTTTACAATGTAAGTCAATGGAGAACCCTCTTTAACTTGCTTTACTTTGAAATGCTACTGCTTCCGCATACTTTTAGCTACAGACTCTAGGCTTTAAACAGGTCACAAGATGTTCAGCTATTAGACTTGTATTCAACTTTTTGATATCTTTTACAGTTTTTGATAAATCACAGTTTTAGTTTTATGCTTTTTTCAGTCATTTTCTGAGTTTATAATGGGTGTGTGTGGGGCGGAATGTTTAAAGGTAGAGTGGGTGACATCATCGCCTAGAGTGGAAGGCAGCTGTAAAATCGTCTTGAAAATTTTTGTTAAACTTGCTCTCATTTCCACAATTTGCACTCTTCATACATNTTCCACTACTGCTGCTTTACATCTGTATGTAGAACTGAACTGCGCTGTGCTACTGCATGTTCGCTTTCCTCATGCTCTCTCTCTCTCTATCTCTCCCTCCCCTCTCTCTCAACCCAACCGGTCGAGGCAGATGACCGCCCACCTGGTTCTGCTCGAGGTTTCTGCCTGTTAAAAGGGAGTTTTTCCTTGCCACTGTTGCTTGTGCTTGCTCTTGGTGGGAATTGTTGGGTCTCTATACACATAAGGAGTCGGTCTAGACCTGCTCTTTATGACAAAGTGCCCTGAGATAACGTTGTTATGATATGGCGCTATATAAATAAAACTGAATTGAATTGAATTTGTCAAAGAGAAAGTAAAATCAGTAAATTTAAAAAAAGAATAGTTAAATAGATAATGAAAACATTGGTTTGTATGTTTCCAGGGTTTAAGGATCGTCTTCAATGATGCGTCCCGCCTGGTATATCGGATGAGTGGGAGCGGCGGAGGGATGGGTGCCACCATCCGCATTTACGCCGAAAGCTTCGAAAAAGACCCTGAGAGACACAACAGAGAGACACAGGTACAGAGATAGTGTGGTTTGTGTGTGTGGATGAGAGACAGAGATTCTGTTTGTGTGTGCACATACAGCATGCCCACTTCTGTTTTCTGTGTCTAGCTGGGCTCTGTCACTTTTACAATGGTATGACCTAAAATGTTGTTCACTCATGCTGTATTCTGCCAGTTTGATGAGACATGGCTCTTTTCACATTCTATATATTATATTTTGCAGAATATATAGATTCCATGTGATATACATAATACATACAAAATGGGCCCACCATCCTTTGGGTGATGGGAGACATTTCAGATCCCTATCAATAAATCTTTAAATCTCTGTTTTAGTTCAGTTGTCATAATTTTGGCATAAAGTTGCCTTTTCCTTCTCGTGTCTTTAAATCAGTATTTGCCAAGTTATTACTTTCCACCATCACTTCTTTTGTGTTCAGCACCCCAGAAGCCAATGGCATTGAGGTGTTATTTTGATCTGTGGTTTGTATTGGATTAAACAACAAGGAGGAAAAACAGTGATCTTTGCAGCTACAGGAGTGGTAATACAACCTTATGCTGTGATGGCGAGCTGCCATTTCATGATCATGCAATAATGGTGTGTAATGCAGCTTCATGTAACACTATTAAAGCTGACTGACCTGTAGACTTTGGAATGATTAGGAACACTACGGTCTTGTGTGGTTATAGACGCTGGAATAGGTAGTGTACTTTAACCATACCCAGGGGTTGTAAAGCTGCAGTTATGATGACTAGACAGCCTAATTTAGGTTTGGCCAGCTAACCATACATAAAACAAATTTTATGCTTTTACTAAGATTAATGACCCTGTTTTGTGCCATTCTTTCCTACATCTAAAAGTCCAAAGACAACCAAAGTTTGTCTTCAGCTTGCAGAGTCATACAAATGCTAACTTGAGCATCAAAGTTTGCATTTGAGCATAACCAGTTAGTATAAGCTATAATTTAAGTTTAATTCGGGTGCAAACATTCAAAACCTATGGGACAGCACAGCCATTGCCTAATTCATCATCTATGTAATGATTTAACAAATTAAAAGATTTTTCTAACCTCAGGAAAAGTGGATTCATTCATCAAGTATGGAACAAAATTTCCCTAGGACACAGAATTAACGTTGCCCTAGCTAACCTATTGATGAATAATACATAAACATACCTGAATGATTTCAGCTGCTGTATTTGAGTCAGTAAAGTCGGTGTTACTTGTTTCTATTTGTGTGTGTGTGTGTGTGTGTGTATGTGTACTCTGAACCCTTGGACAATCTATCATTTATATTAGATCATCAATTCAATTCCTAATCATTCTGCCCCTTACCCGATGCACATAAATCATCAGACATGACATACATGATTAGACAGCATGCTTATTAGGTTAAAAGTTACAGATACTTTGTATACACACCTCTCTCAGCCGTGCAGCAAAGCCACAGGCTGTGTTTGTATTCAGCCTACATGACATGATTAAAATCCTCATTTGCAGTGTTTTATGTAGATTTACATTCTTGTTATATAATAATGTGTGTGTTGTATTCCATCACACCCTGTGCAGTGAAGGGTTGAAAATAACACCATGATGCCAAACTCCTGAGTCATGTCATATTATTCTTAAGCAATGTTAGTGACATGCAGTGCAAATATATTCACATACTCTACATGCTGTATAAACATCCTGTTATTTCTTCATCTATTCTTTTGTGTGCTTTACTTTAATACATGTTTTAAATGTTTCAAGATATTTTGCTGCTCCTGGCCCAGGTTATACACCTGTCATGAAGCAACTCAGTATTTCCTCATAGCTAATTTATTTATTACACCACAGTGTTCCCATTTTTATGAATGAATAATCTCTAACAAGTAACTAGAACAGGTTGACAAATTAGGCTAATGCCTCTGTAAAATGCTCTTGACATGCAAGTTGACATTGTTTTTATAGGGCTCAGGTTGGCACAAGTGAAACTAGGTCATCTGCTCTGGAATCTATTTAGCTATCAGTTTATCTGCATCGTGTTTTTAGACCCCAAACTCACTTGATAGCTATCATATACCACTGTCATTTAGTGTGAGAGCCTCAATGGAATGTTAGTTGATATAATGCAAAGAGTATTTCCTGCTGTGAAAATCAAATTAAAGGTGGTCAGCGGTGCAATATAATACAAACAACACAGGAGTAGTACAAAAATACACAAAACAGACACAATCCATAAAAGGAACATTACAAAAAAAGGCTATACATTATTTCTGGGTGCCTGGATGTTCTCCCTCCCTAGTTCAAACTAACCATCCTTCCTATGACAAACTGAGCTGAACTCATAGTGATGCTACAAGTTTACAGGGTCATGAACAATTTTTGAAATTGTGTTATGGACTGAGAGATTTACTGTATGCTGTTAGGTGGTCACAGCTAAAACATTGAGGAAATCATGAAAGAAACACTCCCTGGTTTTGTTACAGTTCTCAAAAGCACCTCCAAACTTTCCTTCCCACATGATTCAAAACATCAGCAGTCATCGTTGAATTATCATTGCTGAAAAATGTTTTGTCACGTGTTCCTCACCACAGGTGGTGCTGGGTCCTCTCATTGCCATCGCCCTGAAGATCTCCAACATCCATGAGAGGACAGGACGCCGTGGCCCTAATGTCATCACATGAGCAGCCAGGAAAACACACACTCACATGCACGCACACACATGCATCTACCTGCTCACACAGAGAAAAATACCTTCTAAATACATCCTGTGCTTATCTGCCATTTTTTCTGTTGCTTCATTCTCATTTTTCTTTAATCTATGGCTAAACTGAGGGTGCTTACTGCTGGAAAAAAGAACGCTAATCTTGCACACTGTTCTCACAATTGTTTATTGACCACTATCATCTGTTAGCAATCAAAAACTTAAAATATTCAGTGGTTAAACCAGGGAGGCTATTTAATTATTGCCATGTATGACTAATGAAAAATATGTAAACAGCAAACATATTATGAATGTGCAGACTGACTGTTAATGTTTCTGGCTTGCTTTTATCAAGACTTATTGACTAAGGGAGCCTGAGAGAGCAGTGCAGTGTTCACTTTTCATATTGCTTGTACCTGTCCTCTCAGATATGTTACAGTGTTTGTTTGTTTTTCATTCATTTCATGCAGAAGTAATCGAACAGTTGTCTAAGTGTAAAATAAAACAGGCATTGCATCACAACTAATATCAGTGAATTGAATTGCAATTAGTTGGTGTTTGATATAAAAATTAATGTTAATGCTATCTTGCGCTATGAAATAGTGGGATGATGTCAGACTGTTTACTACCTAAGGACAGGGTATTCAAAATGTAAAATAACAAAATAGCAAATTAAGTCACAGGTAATGAAAAATATATATTTTAGAATAGTTTGGGCTTTTTCTTTAATTTGTCAGTTTAGGCCTTTTGGAATGCCGTATAACCATATTTGAATATTTTTTTTATCCAAATAAACTTTTTTTGTGTGTAGTAGCCTTTTTTAATTGAATCGGACAGGTCTAATGGGGACAAATAAAAAATACATCAGTGTGAGATATGTTGCCCTCAGGCATTTTTGAATTTTAATTAAACAGATTCTTCATAATTAAGAGCACCATGTTGTGCTGATGCTATATATCATGTGATGATTGAACATCCTTGAGGAAAAGGAGGCTTTTGTGTGTCGAGCACAGCACCTGCTTTTGAAGCAAGTGTGAAATGTGTTGAAGCTGTTGTGTTGAGATAAGAAATGAAGAGGGTTGATCTTTATACGGGCTGAATGAGACACGGAGAGCAGGAACTCATAAACACGCTGATTGCCGTCATTATGAGTTGAGGATATGCCAGTGGATATCCGCAAGGATGTGTGCACTCAGTCAGCCAGACATTACCTGTCAGCCATTACAGGTTATTGCCCCATCCAACTGTTTTATAATGTCAGGGGTTATTTCTGAGGTTGGATGAGGATCAGTGTCAGTTTATCACCTTTGAATTTGTCGCTTAGAAGACGGTTTAGGTTTTAGCTGAAATTGTTCACGTGTCAGAGACAAGTGTCTAATAGGTAGGGGCATGATTAGATGAATACATTCCACTGAAGTACTCTAATAAAAATCGTGCCAACGCCCCCCTTATTATTTATAATGTGCATGAAAATAAATAAGTGACAAAGTTGCAGAACACTGTTGCTCCACCATTATCTTTATTGTGGTGTCATGTGTGCTTGAGAAAGTACCCATAATCTATTAAAACGGACATCTCGTGGTGTCATACACAGTAAATATGTACAAATAGACAGACTGTAAAGACTTGTTTACCAAAGTCAAAGACATTATCAGCCGAAGTGAGGACCATAGTATACAAATATACTATAATAAAATACTCAGTGAACCACCAACACAGTTGGAAGTAATTTAGGTTTGTAACCAAATTGTCGACTGAGCCATTGGTATATTTTTATTTATAAAGCCATTCTCCGGAAGACTTGGTCCATCTTGCAATAATTAGCTCAGGTCACAAGACATTTATCTGTAGTCTGTCTCTAATGTATAGACAGATCGGAGAGAAAGCCTTCATGTTTTCTGCACCAGCCACTTGGAATAGTCTGCAAAAAGAATTTAAAATGATGAGTACCAATTTTAGCCTATTTTAGGATTATTATCTGTTTGAGTATTTTATCTGTTGTCTGATTTTGTCTGCAACTTTTTATGCTGCCATCTTGGCCAAGTCTCCCTTACAAAAGAGGTGTTTAACCTCAATGGGACTTGCCTGCTTAAAGAAATGTTTTATAAAAATACATTTAAAATCCTAATATTCCCGGTTCAAGTCCGACTTGGAACATATACGTACCTCTTTAAAGACCTCTGACTGAAACAGGCCTGTTAACATAGGGTCGGCACAGACATTAGAGTTCAGAGATTGAGCATTAGGTGTACAGTGCATCCGGAAAGTATTCACAGCGCTTCATGTTTTCCACATTCTGTCATGTT
>LKNJ01007585.1:0-11883 GCA_002120245.1 Maccullochella peelii | reverse complement strand
CACTGCAACTACCGGTCCATACCCTGCAGCTCTGCAACCACAGGTCGAGACTCCGCAGCTCCGGAGGCAGAAAATACTGAATACATTTGAATACATTTCAAAGCAATACTGTGCCTTAGTGCCTTACAGAGCTCAATCTGCTAGTATGATTCTTCAGAAACCTCTTTCTCTATCTCTTATTGTTTCTAAATGTATCACTTGAAGAAGTTCAGCATATTTGGTGAAGTTGATGTACTTGCATGATTCTTGCAATGTTTGGGTTGTATCCACATGGTTGAATGCACTTATTGTAAGTCAGTGTGTCAGCTAAATATATGTAATGTGATGATGACGTCATTTCCAATCAGTGAACTTCTGGTGTACTGCAATGTTTTTGGCACTGAGACACCATAGACCTTGTCTGACTCCCTGTGTCACTACTGCTGAACTAAGGAGACACACCCTTTGTTTCCTGCCTGAGGTGTGGGACATTTCACTTCATCCTTTCAGATGTGTTTCCTCCTGTTAAGTTGTTATGTTAAGGTGAAAACCCAGCAAAGCGGTTAAGTAATAAAACACTATATTGTTCCAAACAGCTACTAACACACTTTCTTCTCAGTGGATTTTTTTCACAGATAGTAGCAGCTAGTACCCAGTGCTTTTCATGCATAGAATTAGACAATGCGAGACCCTAAAAACGAGACCCAAACTCTGCCTGTACCTGTGCCTTTCAGACCTGAACCCACCAAGTACTGCTGAATGTGAGACCCTAACCTGACCCGAGACCCGAAGCTATATTTTTGTTTTTTTTCTTTTCCAAGTTATATGCATGCTTTAGAAAGGCTTTTTCACAAATAAAATGGTCTTCCACGAATCATTGGGGATTTTAAGAAGCTCCTCTTTTGCAGTTCTTTGCTTTAATTCATCCATTCCTGGCTGCTAGCTCACCAGGCTAATGCAACACATTGGCTTTGCTCTGTCTCTTGCATATCTAGAGAGAGAATTTGAAAATAATCCAACCAGAGCCTGCGTTAAGCAAAATAACAGCCAAACCAGGTCAGGTCTGAGCCCCAGTGATTTCCCTCCTTAGTGTTAGGTGGCTAGGGTTAGCGCTTTCAACTGCAGTTCCAAAACAATGTTTGTAAATGCAAACTGAAATTATAAATTGAAAAGAAAATATACCACATAACAGATCCAGCTTATTACTGTGATTCCTTTCAAGCAGGACTGCCTTGGCCCACCGCCCTTCACTTTCACTTTGGGAGTTAGCATTCAAACAGATCTGTCACACTCTGGCACACTTGTCTGAAGACCCATGACTCAGATTTCATCTGTGAAGGAAGTTTCTGGAAGGCACGTCTCCTGCACAGGAAGCTTTGATTGACTTCCTGAGAAAAGGGCTTGAGAGGAGAGCAAACAAACCAAAGAGACGACTCTGTGGGAAACACTGAAGGAGTGGAAACAAGACAGGAAGAGCCAAGGAGGCCATCTCAGGTCACTGCAGCTTTACACAGAGCAGTGTTTGTGCAGGGAAATTGCCTTATTAGTTGTCTCAGATAATAGTGTGATGCTGTGTTATTTCTCTGGCAGTATCACAGTCCTGAAGGAGCTAAACATGTCTTTTATGTCTGTGTTTTTGTCTCAGCATTCAGAGCAGAAAGTCTGACTACAGATTCCAACATCCATGGGCCTGCCCTAATCCCTGCAGATAAGAAACATAAATGTATCAGGTGCAAATGTCGAGGGTTTTTAATACTGCAAACTGTTTCCACTGCTGTTTATTCATCATATTTTGGCCTTGAAAATAGAATTTCAGCATTGAGGCTTGATTTAAAGTGGTGTGATGACAAAATGATGAGCAAAAAGAAGAAATCAAAGGGAAACAGCAAAGGGGTCAGAAAGTGAACTGTTTTCATAAAGTTTGCAAAAGTCAGGTTTATCAAGTTTTATTTCTTTACTTTAATTCAGAGTGAATTCATAAAAGCTTAGTGTAGCTTCTGTCGGTACAGAATCTCCAGTCCTCCGGTGCTGCTGGGCTACAACTTTGTTGTTAAAATCAAATGATTTATTCCATACAGATCACGGTTAACCTTCATGGCCTACTGTATGTAAGAGGAGATACGTATCCCCACAATCTTGTAGAACCAAGACCAGACCATCATGCACAGTACTAGTGTCCTTTGGAATGGAAGGAAGGTAGCTATTAATAATCGTATTAATTACACCTGTGCTTTCCTGCTTTGTCAGAAATGTTCCAGTGCACTAGAAGTTCAGCTCCATACTGTATAGAATTGTAAAAAGGTGTTTTTTTGCCCATTGTGGTCTGACAGTGTTACAATGTAAACACAGCTGCAGCTGATAACATAAGGTTCAAGGTACATTTATTTCTCACTCTACAACACAGGGCTGCACAATGAATTAAAAGTTGTAAATAAAAGTAAGTAAATAGCATGAATAATATGTAAATTAATACTATAATAGGTAAGGTTGATTCAGGGGTGTGAGTTATTGTAACAAGCATTGAGCACATCTGTTCTGACAGATGCAAGTGAGATGGACAACTGAAAAACACTGAATTCCCTTCTGTGTAGACATGGCATGAGACTATGTCAGAGTCAACAACAGCAAAACCCTGATCAGCTGTAGGCATGTCTCATGTGTCTGACAGAATTATTATCTATTTTAATCAGTTCAGCTATCTGCACAGCTCGTGTTTTACTCACGCTAAACTCTAAAGTAGATGCTTCAAGTCTATTTTCTTCTATTTTACATGTGTAACTACAGTGATTATGTGTTGGGCTCTGAGTGCACGGTGTCAGCCAGAACTCTCTGTTCTGGAGACCTGCGGATCCCTCCAGTAGTCAGAGGGCACAATGTATCCTTTAAATACAAAGGTGCCTGACCAGCAAATGTTCAAGTTCAAATCAGTTCTTACAGTGACATGGAGTCAACGTAGAGGAGCTGAAAAATTGCAATGCAAAGCTTCGCATTTTGTAATAGACGTGTAAGTTAAAGTTTACAGCGCTACATCTGTCAGTGGTGTTGCAAAATGATTAATTATTAGAATCATAAATATCATACATTTCAATTTTCTGATCACTGTGGTGTACTATTGTATAGTACAAAGTAAAATTGTGTCCTGGAATCATGTAGCAATTCTTTGACTCATTGTTGTCCCCATTTTCACTGAATCAATAGTCTAAGCAATGCACTTTAGTCCAGCTTGCTGTGCAGGGATCCATAACTACTCAGCTAAGGGGCTGTTTGAGACTTATCTGTTTTGTAACAGTAACTGATGAAAAACACTTTCACATTTGATACAGCTCTGGTTATATGTATGCAGTGTATACACCACAAATATGAACAAAAAAAATACAAGGTTATGGTGTCTGTCTGAGCTTCAACATATGGTGGCTATGTTCGACAAAGTTCTATCATTGTGCACTGCCTCCCTTGCCACTGGACAGAAACGCCCTCACCAGCCTAGCCGTTCCCATGGTCAACAGAGTACTCAGCGTACATCATGCAGAGTCTGTGGTTCAGGAGATCACACAACCCATGCACACTGTAGACTGTACAGGCTGTGCCTTAACTGCCTCAAGCCTGGGCACATGAGGCATGAATGCCCACAGACCTCCCAGAATCCAGCCACGTCAGCACCTCCCTCCCCTAATGCTGATTTAAACTAGCCAGCCCATGTCTTGAGAGGGGTAGCATGGGCAGTGTTGAAGACACCCTCACTAGTGCCCCAGATCCTCACTCTGTGTATGTCAACTCCTGCAATAATTTACCTGATGGAAAGACAGTGATTCTTGTGGGGTCACAAAGAGTCGACGAGGCAAGTGAGTTGTTTTATGTTCCAGTGTCGATCGGTGGCCAGTCCACTCTGAGAGGGATGCTTGATTCAGGGAGCATGTCATGCACGCTGAGTGAGGAAGCAGAATCTCAGCTAAGAGCCTCTGGTGTTGTCCAAAATCCTCAACCTGTACCAGACAGTGTAGTGCTCATCGGCTGTGGTGGCCTTCTCACACAACCTAAGTGTATCTATGACTTGAACATTGAAATCTATGAGTCCAGGTTTGTTGTGCCAACATTCGTAGTGCCTGGGCAAAGAGATGAACTAATTGTTGGGAGCAATGTGCTCCGGCCTCTCATTCAGGAGATGAAGTCCAACCCAAAATACTGGGAGCTTGTTTCCTCCAGTAACGCTGACCCTGAATGTGAACAGTTTCTCCAGCTGCTGAGCTGTATCTCCCGGTGGTCGAGTCCTGAGGTGCCAGAAAAAATTGGCACGGTGAAGTTGCGACAATCTGTCACCTTACTGCCACAGCAAGAATATGTGGTATGGGGGAAACTGCCGCCATCCACTCCAGTGTCGCCAGGGAGCATTGTCATTGTAGAGCCTTCGTCTGCCCGTTCCACCCCAAAGAACATCTTGGTGGGGCAGGTTGTAACGCCCATGTGGGGAGATCGCTGGATCCCAATGAAGATCCTCAATCCCACACAAAGCCCTGTGACACTGCAACGCAATGCAAAAATTGCTGATGTTTTTCCTTGTGTTGCTGTGGAGGAGCTGCCCATTGCTCAAGGTCTGTGCGAGACCCAGAATGTCCACCCTGCTGGATCTGCCTCCTCCTCAGGCCCCGCACCTGACCCTACGCAACTGCTTGGAGACTGTGGGTTAGCTGACATAGACCTCGAAGGCTGTGAGGTGCCAGATCAGTGGAAGAGGAAATTGGCTGAGCTTGTGTTGACTTATAAGGACATCTTCTCTAGAGACAAGCTGGACTGTGGTGAAGCAAAGGGATTTGTCCATCGTATTCACTTAACTGATAACCGCCCCTTCTGGCTGCCCTTCCGCCGAGTTCCCCCAGGCCACTATCAAAAGCTGAGAGAGGTGCTGTCTGACATGGAGATGAAGGGCATCATCAGCAAGTCCATCAGTGAATATGCCTCGCCACTGGTGATGGTCTGGAAGAAATCAGGGGACTTGAGGATTTGCACCGACTTCCGCTGGCTAAATGCCAAAACGGTTAAGGATGCCCATCCATTGCCCCATCAGGCCGACTGCCTTGCCACCCTTGGTGGAAACGCCTTCTTCAGTACCATGGATCTGACATCGGCATTTTACAACATCCCTCTTCATGAGTCTGACAGGCGCTACACAGCCTTCACCACACCTCTCGGCCTTTATGAATATAACAGACTTCCCCAAGGCCTGTGCAACAGTCCGGCATCTTTTATGCGCATGATGCTCAGCATCTTTGGTGATCTGAACTATTCCAGTCTTCTCTGCTATCTCGATGACCTAGTGGTGTTTGCACCTTCAGAGGAGGAGGCCCTGAAATGACTGGAGGTTGTTTTCTCTCGGCTAAGAGCCAGCAATCTGAAGCTTGCACAGAAGAAATGTCACTTTCTCAGAAGGTCTGTAAGGTTCTTGGGTCATGTGGTTGATGCTGACGGTGTGTCGGTTGACCAGGACAAGGTGAGGGTTATCTCTGGTTTCCAGAAGGGAGACCTCATGAATGCTGATGGCTGCACCCCGTCTCAGCAGAAAGTGAGATCGTTCATTGGCATGGTGATGTTTTACCAGCACTTTATCCCAGGATGCTCTCGGGTTGCTAAGCCACTCTATGCTTTGACTGCAGGTCAGAAGAGGAGAATCAAGGGTTGACATGGACAGGGGAATCCTGATTTCAAGAGGCTGTTTGTGCTATCCACCGATGCTTCCATGGATGGGCGGGGCGCTGTCTTGTCCCAGGTTCTGGCTGGTGAGGTGAGAGCAAGACCAATAGCCTTCGCAAGCAAGACTCTCAGTCGCAGCCAGGCCAGGTATCCTGCACACAGACTTGAATTCCTGGCTCTGAAGTGGGCTGTGTGCGATAAGTTCAGTCATTGGCTTAAAGGACATAAATTCACTGTTTCGACTGACAACAATCCTCTCACATACATTCTGACCAAGCCAAAGCTAGACGCCTGCGAGCAACGCTGGGTTGCCAAGCTCATGCCATACTCCTTCGAGATCAAGTATGTGCCTGGCAAGCTGAATGTTGTGGCCGACGCCCTCAGTACCCTCAGTAGAGACCCATTTGCGAAGCCATTGACTCACCGGCTGCTGTCAGAGCCATACGTCGGGCTGTTGGAGCAGGCCTGTAATGTGGAGGATGTCAGTGTGCAGGATGCCTTCCGCTTGACATGCCAGCCCCAATCACTGGACGGCCCTCTCCTCTCAGCTGTTGCTAATGTCTCCTTGTCAGAAGATGACGTTTCCTCTCTTCTGTCCTCACTCAGCGACTGGGGTTCTGGGCCAAGGCAGCATGCAGCTTCTCTGGCTGCTCACCTGACAACACTGACCACACCTGGTCATGAAGTCTTTCCTGTGTTGTCCCAGGCTGACCTCCTGTCCTAGCAGAAACTGGATCCTGTTGTCTCTAGGGTTGCCTATTATGTTGAGCGAAAGCACAGGCCCTCAAGACGTGAGCATTGTAATGAGAGTCAGTGAACACTGAAGATTCTGAAACAATGGGACAAACTCACATTTCTTGATGGCGTCCTCTACAGGGTTGAGAAGGATCCACTGACCAAATGCAAGAGATTCCAATTTGTCGTGTCTGAATCCCTGAAATTGGACGTGCTGTCTGGCATCCATGACCATGCTGGTCATCAAGGTCAACCACGCACACTTTCCTTGGCTCGTCAGCGCTTCTTCTGGCATGACATGGAGAAGGACGTGCGCAACCATGTGAGGAACTGCCACAGATGTATCCTCAGCAAGACCCTACAGCCAGCTGCAAGAGCCCCTTTGGAAAACATTAAGACCCGTGCTCCACTGGAACTGTGTGCATTGACTTCTGGTCAGCTGAGGACAGCAACAACAAATCTGTGGATGTGCTTTTGATCACCAATCACTTCACAAAGTTGGCACATGCATTCCAATGCCAAGACCAGACTGCTAAAAGAGTGGCGAAGAAGCTTTGGGATGGATTTTTCTGTGTTTATGGCTTCCCTCAGCGCATTCACTTCAACCAGGGAGCAAATTTTGAGAGCGAGCTGGTTGCTGAGCTTCTGGAGTTGAGTGGTGTTGGCAAATCTCGCATGTTGCCTTACCATCCCATGGGGAATGGGACCACAGAGAGATTTAACTGCACCCTTGGCAGCATGTTGAGATCTCTCCCCCCAAGATCAAAACAGAGATGGCCTCAGATGATTCAGTTGATGACCTTTGTGTACAATTGTACTGCCCATGAGACCACAGGTTTCGCACCATTCTACTTGATGTTTGGGCGGGTTCCCAGATTGCCAGTCAACCTCATGTTCCGCAATGTCCTTCGTGATGACACCATTTGTGACTACGACGCTTATGTCAAGTCGTTGGTGGATGACTTGCGCTCTGCCATGCTTGTGGCCCAAGAAAACAGCACAGTGGAGCAGAAACACCAGTCTGATCAGTACAATAAAAAGGCTAAAGGTCTGCCTCTTTCACTGGGTGACCAGGTGCTGGTGGCGAACAAGGGAATCAGGGGCAAGCAAAAGCTTTCTGATAAATGGGATCCTGTCGTCTACACAGTAGTGGCCTCGAAACCTGCTCTTCATATATACCAGATCAGGGACGGAGACGGCAACGAGCGTGTGGTGCACCGCAACTTGCTTCTTAAGGTCAACTTTTTGCCCTTGGATGTGGCTCTGGATGCTGGCACCACTCACCCTGCTGCCAGTGTGACCGATGGCTCCCGTGTCTGGTCTGCCTGAGACTGCAATGTCTGTTGTGACTACGGGAGCTGTATCTGTCGGGCTCTCTCTCGCCGATTCCCTCTCCTGTATCAGTGAGCATGATGACAGCCGCACAGCGTCGTGGGTCCAGCAACAATCTCCCACTGACACAGATCCGGTCACCGATCTGCATCCCCCGTCTGCAACATCCTCCCCTCTCCTTGGTGGGCTGGTTGATGCTGATGTCCCCCCAACCTCTTCCAATAAGTCGCATTCCCGCCCTGCCTACTCTGCCGCACCTACAGAGTCGGATATGGGCCACAGACTTACCACCCGATTTGGTAGAGTCATCAGACCAGTTTGTCGTTTAATTGAGTCAATGGCTCAGGTTGAGACACTCTTTGGTTTTGAACAAGTTCAGTCTTCTGTCATACATGTGTGACTCTGTTTGCTGTGTTTGACCGGTTACCATTTCTATGAAAGTATATTTGGTCATGATTGTACTTGTTTGTTTTTCATATGGAAATGGGACTTAATTTGTGTATGCCCATTGTGGATGGCCTCATTGTGTGGTGTAAATGGCACTTCATTTTGTCTATGGAGTATCCTGAGATTTTGCTAGGCGCTGAGCATGTCTCTGGTCTCTTAACCTTTTAAAAAATGTAAGGTAGCTGGTATAGCTGATTTGTTCCACTGTTTAGGTGGTTTGCCTTTATTTATGGCCAGTGTTATTTGTTGTTATGGGCGGATTTTGTTTTGTTTTATGATTTTGTGTAATTCTAGGGGGGTGAATGTAACGGGGTAATATAATCTCTTGTGATAATTACACAAAACCTGTCTGATTAGAATCTCCAGAATCTATACAAGTTGAAGTTCAGAGCCCCTCCTTATTTCTTCTTCTGTGGTCCCCACTATAAATTCCTTTTGCCACTTCCCCTCTCCCCTTTTTGTACAATGTCCCTGTGGGAGAGGCGGGTGTCATTTGTTTTGGCCCATTACATCATTTCTTGTATTTTTTTGTTCATATTTGTGGTGTATACAAGGTTATGGTGTCTGTCTGAGCTTGTCAAAATGTTTATTTCAATGAACTGGCACTTAAAGAAAATATATTTAAGTGTGATTGCTGTTAGCTTAAAGTTGCAGCGAGCTAAGCTAACTTCCATTTTGCATATGGATATTATTTGTGTAGGAGCTGGAGCGGGCTATATGCACAATTGATGTGGAGATTCTGTTTCCCTGTTGTTACCAGAATAAACAGAGGTCAAGCAAGCCAAAATCCCGGTGCCACGGTGTCTATTCTGATATAACCAACACAACGCAGAATTCCACCGGTTACACATGCATCTGTGTCATGTGTCTGTCTTCAAATCTGTCTCCAGTGACCACTTGTGGTCAGATTTCACCTCTCCACCTCATATATAAAGTAATGCATACATCACCTCTGAAATGTTTGCACACAGCAAACAGGTCTACATCAATCTTTGCTTTCACCCCACAAGCTTGTTTGAGTTGCACTTTTCATCACTTGCACACAAATGTACACATATTTCCGTTCATGCAGATGAAGGTTGTCCAGTGGGCTCAGGAAACACTAACAACATAGTTACATGCTTCCTGAACCACCTTCGAATGTGGTTTGGATGGACTGGATTTTCAATGTCTCCTGGATATGCTCTCACCTTAGCATCTCTGTTGGGATCAGAACACATTGTAAACCCCGTTGTTGTTTCTTGAGTGGAAGGATGTATCTGTCTGATGGTCTGATGAGATATGACACTGACCACAGTCCTTGTTCTCTCCCACCAGAGCTACAAGCTGGCTGTAGAACTCAAACCTGACCAGTCCCAGGCCTGGATGAACATGGGAGGGATTCAGCACATTAAGGTAGCAAACACTGTGCCATACTGTGATAGGTGAAACAACAGTTTTGAGTTGTTAGATTTTCTTTAAAGAAAGCATGCTTAGCTCATCAAGGCTCTTACTAAAAATACCAAAGGGGAGAACACAAACTTATCCTGGCCATCATTATCCATAGTTCTCCTTTTCCATCATTACCATATTGCATCATTACTGTAGCTTGTTAGTGAGCATCCTTATTGTTGTTGTTTGATTGTGTTCGGTTAGAAAATAACATTTAGTGGTTTGGTTTACACGCTTGGCCAGAATCTAATCAGGGACAAGAAAATTGGTCTCATTACAAAATACTTCCAAACACTGGTGGATGGTGTCAAGCGGCTGTTGCTGTGTCACTTAGCATCCAATTAGCTTAGCTGAGGTTTAGAAGTTGTTCAGCTAAACCGGAGCTTTGGGGAGTTTAATATGAAGATGAAGTTACTTTATAATCTCCGTCCCACACAGTTGAGTCAGAGGAACGCTGCATAATAATGCTGCAGTCTCAGAAAACTGCAATTAAGAAAATTGGTTGCAGCTTTCAGATTTCTCTAGTTCAGCTGACCATATCAACCTCTGAGGAAAGAATTTAGAAACACCACTAGAACAATATACAATGTGCTTTATTATATAAGGTCTATTTGAACTTTTAATGAACCAACTCTTAAAAAGCAGCTTATGCTTTTAATACAACTGTACCACATACTGTATAACATTTTGGCCATAGAATAACAACTCTGTCTCCTTACAATCTACTGCTGAATAATGTAAATATATTTGCTTAAATGAAAATTGCAGTGGGAATCAATTTTACAGCACATTGATGATTTTTTTTCTGTGACTTACAGCCTGGGGTGAACAATTCAATTGACTCACCTGCGTACATTGCTCACATGTCCTCCTTGAAGGTACTATTACTGTATAATCAGTATATGACACTTGAAAACTGTGAAGCATGTCTCCCCAGGCACATGCCAGTGTTCTAAAAGCAGCAGAAAGTTAGTTATTGTAGTTTGACCCGCTGATTTGGCCGCTCACCAACGGTCAGCAGTTGTAGCGGCAGTGGCTATGACATACAGCTCATGTAGGTAATTAAGAACTTTAAAACCCTTAGCGCTCGATTGCCACAATTCCTGATCATGATCTCTGTTTAACTCCAGAACTTGCCTGAGAATCATCATGTTTTTAAGTTTTAGTCAGTATCAAAGTAATCCAGTAATAGTTGTCTGTACATCCATTGGTACACTGCTAACAGGAACTACCACTAACTAATTCGGCATACTTTTAATGGTGCCAATTTGCCAAAATGTTAACAGTGTCAGACTCAGAAAACCCCTCATCTAACATAATCAGTAACCCTTTTTTGTTTGTTTGGCTTCAAAAATGAATGGAGACGTGACACCATTTAAATGTAATTGCACAATGACATTAGTTTGACAGGTATGGTAGTGTTGTCTTCATAAGATCATACATGGTTAAAGATGTGAACTTTTAGAAATCAATAAAATTATCTTAGCTGTAGAAATATTTTCTTATACTGAGGTCTATGAACTTGAGCATTAGTTAGCTTATGTCTGCAACAAGTTTAACTTAAGTTTTCACGCATCACGTAGCCATGTAATTTACTTGATTCCAGATTGAGTAATCCCACGGAGTAGAAATCTACTGTATTGACCCTTATAAAATGTACGAGTAAAACAGGAAATACTTCCATTAAAACATAATGCAAATCCCACATTTGTGTAGCTTGTCTATCAGTCACATACTCACACTCCTGTCAGGCTTATTTATATAGCACCATATCATAACAACGTTATCTCAGGGTGTCAGGGGTCACGACTGAGGACTCAAATGCAGGACGCAACTCACAGGTAAGTGTATAAGCAAACTCTTTTACTTGAGGGAATTCAGGTTCGGTACACGGGTAGACAGTCAGAAACACAAACAACGAAATCCAAATCGACATGCAGAAGGCAAGGTCAAGACACGGGCGAGGGTTGTCACGGGGAGTCAACATGAGAAAGAACGCTGGAAAGGCTGGCATATTCAGCAACACAATCTGGCAGGAGAAGCAGGGAATGAATGGTGGTATATATACACCAAGACCAGGTGAAATGATGAGCACAGGTGTCTTCAATGATGATGATTGCCGTGAGCGGGAACCTGACCAGACAGGAAGTGCGTAAATCTGAAATGAGACATAAGAAGATATTTCAAAGTAACACAGGAAATGTAACTAACTGCCCCAAGTCTCTCTGGTCCAGACCTGACACAGGGCACTTTGTCATAAAGAGCAGGTCTAGA
>LKNJ01007584.1:0-11887 GCA_002120245.1 Maccullochella peelii | reverse complement strand
TTTTATTTTAGTTTAACTTTTTTTATTTTCCTTCAACCGAAGGTGGTGCCCCGTGTTTTAATAATATAATAATAAATACCTAAGAGGTAGGATCGCTACAATTACTTCACATTATCTACATGCATGCACCAATCCCTTTGGTTACATATTGAGCACATGAGGGGCCACACTTGTTTAAGGGTGGAGTGAGTGAAATGTGGCTGGGTTTAAACAGCCATGTGGAATAAACTTCACTTCCCACAGTGAGACTATTCACTTGCTCATTGCTCTCTGCTCCTCACAAAGGGGGTAGTCCTGACCTAATTTCAGCCACAGAGGACTGGTGTGACAACACTGAAGGTCAGAGTTTGTTTTTTCCACGACAACAGCCTCTCTCGACTTTACGATGATGCCGGTGGAAAGCACACGCTGACACGCTATAACACAACTGGCAGGGTTTTGTCAATCAAGCTCTCGGGAAACAACCCCAGCTATTCATGTAGCTTTTGTTCATTCGGCTTCAGACTAAACAATCACTACACTTTCAGCTCCAACACTGTCAGAGAGAAACATTTACAGGGCGGCCCTATCATCTAGCTGTCACTCTGCGTCTCTCTACTGTCTACTTTCTACTGCCTCAATCCTTCTCAAGCTCTCCTTCCTTTCTCTTTCTCAATAGGCCTATACATATTTTAAAGCTGTGTTCCCAAACTTTTTTTGTCACGCCCCACTTTGGAAGATGAAAGAACGTCATGCCCCCAAACATGTAAAAAGATAAAAAGCATTTTTATCAACCGGTAACAATATTGGGGAAACCAATAACAAATGTCTCTCCTATACTGATAGCAAGACAGTCTTCATCATATTTTGGATTTGACTGGTGCTTGATGACCATCGCCTGTTCTTTACATGTTGTTTTGTCATGTTGCTTTGTTGTTCTGTCTTTATAAATCTAGCTAACCTGAATCTTGCTAGCCTTGCTAGCATCAGATGACTCTTGTTTCATTATTGCCCCCAAATTTATCAGATTCACAGAACACTTTGACATGTCATTGTAGGAAAAGCCCAATGCACACAGTTCAATGCAGCAATTCCTGTTAATTACTGTAACATCAGCATTTGACAAGTGTCTACTGTGAAAATTCAATTCTATTGAGTTGCTTTTCCAAATTTTGCCCCTATGTGCCCCTCCGGCAATGGCTCATTTGGGAACCATTGTTTTAAAAGACAAGGGTGGAAATATTCTATATTTTTCTTATGTCAAAAGCTAAAACCCACAATGAATGGATCCTACTAATAAGTATTGGCCGGATGCCATAGCGCTCCATTGTTGTTTAGAGGCCTAACAAGAGTGTTGAAATACAGTATTGTTTGCAACAATATTTTTTTTCCACTATTTGTTGTTAGGCATCCATGATTTTTTTAGCTTTGTGGCTAACATAGGAATTGTACAAACATAATGCCCAACCAGTACTAAAATTTGGGGCTGATGTTGATAGTTGAGAGTAAAAAGAATTCTGCTGATATTCACTAAATTAAATTTGGTCATTCAAATTTTGAGGCCAAGATAGTACAAGCTGAGCAGTACATTTTACAGTTAAACAAGAAATAAGCAGTTCACGTTACAGTAATCCATCAGGAATGTGATTGCTTGCTGAATGACACTAAAACGCTTAGTAAAGATGAGGAAAGCAAAAAAATTGTGCTATAATTTTCTCTGGATTCAACACTACAAGTGACCCCTTTTCATATTATAAATTTGAATTTATTATTAACACAAGAATATTGATTAACGCGGCTTCAGTATCTTTTTAGAACAAGTTAAAGTATCTGAAATTGAGTGACATCATTTCTCCTACCGCTAGTAGAAATAAAACATGTCTGTATCTCACATCTCATAAACATATGAAACTTCCTTCAAAAAGAGTATAGGTCACCATGTTCATTTTTCACTTCTTTTTTGTTCAGTTTTACAGCTGAAGACACATTCTGCACTTTGCGACTCCTTTCGTTCATTCCATTTCCCACTTTTTCTGCTTTTCTCTCTTTCCCTCTCTCGTTTTCCCATCCACTGTTAGCTCCATCCAAACCGGCACACGGGTCCCATAATGACCACAGAAAAAAAAAAAGAAATAAAAAAAATAGGAATAGATGGATATCCCATCTGTTACATCATTCTGAACATTTTAAAGCCTGCAGTTTGGGTTTACTGCTTGACGTGATCTTTCACGAGCAAGTAAATCCACAATTAAACAGCGTGATAATAATCTGGTCAACATATCAACAGCTCCAGACTACTGTAAGGATTTACAGTATAACAGTATGTACCATCAACAACAATTCATTTGGCTGTTGTGTTGCCAAGACTTCGTTCTTCAACAGCTCAAGCTTTGTGTTTTTTTCCCAACACTGAATGAGAAGGTTACACAAGCAACATGCAGGAAATATGTCGGCGGTGAAGGGCCGTTATCACAATCCGCTGTGAATTTGACCTGCGTCTGAACACACACAACATCAGCAGGAATATCAGGGCTGGCCATCGCTGCACTGACGTCCTCCCAGCTGATAAGGAATGCCACTCATGGAATTTTCACAGTAAAAGTCATTTAACACCAAAGTGAGATTTTTCCCCAGGGCTCCGCCTCTCAACACAAGGATACTCTCTGAGGAACGTCCAAAAGATCAGACTGGGATGTGATATTAGCTCAAAGCAGAGAATATGTGTGCATGTGTGTGTGCTTATACACTTAGAGCAATGACTTCTGAGCAGCAATGAAGGACTGGGTTACTTCCCAAACAGGGAGATTCACGTCATTAGATGACGCCAAGCTGGTGACTCACTGAAGAGTTCACACTTGAAGCCAAAATGATACAAGTCACACCATATGAAAGGATGGCTCAATCTGCTTGTTTTTACACCAAATGGGTGCTAATGAACTTGTTGACAATCTAACATCCCAGGGGACATACATTGTCTGGGACCCCTTAAAATGTGCATGTACACACACACACACACACACACAGATGGGTAATTTCCAGGTGCACTCCATAGCAAAACCGGAAAATGAATGCCACCTAGAAGTCTAGAATTGAGATTGTATTCAGATTCAGGGTGTGGATAACAGCATCCTCTGAGCCCCTGTGACTTCAGGCGTAAAGTATGTGGACGACACAGGCAACTGCACCACAGCAGAGCACTAATCTGCCTTTAACAGCTCTCTAGTCATGACATTTTTGGCTGCAGCCTCATGCATTAAAGCCGAGCACTTAAACTGACCTGAGCCAAGCCACAGTAGCTGTTAATTGGTTCATGGATTTTTACAAAGCGAAGTGACGCTCGTCTCAGAGCCACAGCAGCCCCCGGAGCTCTGCCTACGTCTGCGGGTTTTTGAAGGCAGAGATGGCAGACGGGGATCAGTGATATGTCGGATGGGTCGACATCAGATCAATGAGGGACGGGCAGAGCTAGACCACGCATAGCTGTGGCTCCTCACTGGCGTCAACCACACTTGGTGGTGGACGCAGCAATGATGAGTTACGCCATTGTAGCAGAACATGAACTATGTATTTACACAATAGGGCACATACTTTATAGGTTATAACACTGTTCATCTGAAAGCCATTTGATGCACAAATACACAACATAAGCAAGTAGATATAACAATTCATAGTCTACACTTTAATTAAAATGGTTCTACTAAGGTGTTATTAGGCATCTCGAGCGCTACAGTGAGGATCATACATAAGCACAGCATAAAAAAGAATACACTCTAGGCCTTCATGCAAAATACAGGTATTAACACTTCATAGGAAAACTGCTTTAGAGGTGCTGGTAGGTGGATTTGTGCTGAGCTAAGCTAACTGGCAGCTAGCAGTAACTTCATATTTATTGTACAGACATGAGAGTGGTTCAATGTGCCAACTCAATGATAGAGAAAATGAGTTCCAATTTGTTTTCTGCTGTCCTTATGCTGTGGACACACTGACTTAAGGGTGATCTCTGAGAAGTGATGTGTTAAGGGTCTTAGAAACAAAAAATTAGATGTGGTTAAGGGTCAGAAAAGGAAGAGGGTTCCTTTTTGTCGAAGGGAAGGTAGTCTAAATATTTAGGGAGAGCAGGGGAGGGTTTTTTCAACTTTTTCTTATCCAAACTTTGAGATTTATTGTAAAACAAAATGTAGTAGTTCAAGTAGTACAAGTAGTTACATCAAAAGATGGCTTTTGTGTGCGAGTATAAGTACAGAAGAACACAAATTGAGATACACATCTTGATTCATTCTCCTACTAGCAGCTAGCAACTGATAATTACGCTCATCTGTATCCCAGTATGCATAGTGCACCTAGCTGTGGGAGTCGTATAGCTCAAACGCCTTGTTGTTCCCTTTAAAGGGTACAACAACAACAACGCATGTTTGAAAACGCCCTTATTCTCATAATAGTGTCCATGCAATGGGTCATGCTAACTTTCTAATTAACACAATTAACAATTGGAACTATTTTTTGGCAAACCTATGGATAATTCTGAGAAAGCTTCCAGTAGATATCTTACATAGATATTAGAAATTGTTCCCATCATTTTAATCTTTTCATGCTGTAATTTAGGCCATCATGGAAACTAAAACTCTACTGGAACTCAGAAGCTACTACCACCACTACTACTGTACTAGCTGTCATTGGATGTTGACTTTGCCATGCTTCAAATGCTGCATTCAGGAATGTTGGTTATCTTCGGGGGCACTTACACATTTTTCCTACATAGCATGAACTTGACAAACATTGAGGGTTGGCTCAAACACTGGATGAGTTCATTGTTATGGTGGTGGTGGTGGTGGGAGGCAGTAGAAAGGGACAGAGATAGATTGTGCTGTTTCCACATTTTGTATGACCTCCAACACTGTTTCCAGCCCACTCGCTCGTCTCTACAAGTGGCATGTTGTTCTCAAATGGGATTTTTAGGAAAAATATGGAGCGAAGCATCTCACTCTGGCAACGTTTCAACCACCAGTCAGTGTGTCACTCTGTTGTGGGATAAAATCAGCACTGTTTGTTTGGGTGGCATGCAAAACCACAGAGGGAGATGCTGGCTGGGGCCTTTCAGTGTGGAGTTTGCATGTTCTCCCCATGTCCGCGTGGGTTCTCTCCGGGTACTCCGGCTTCCTCCCACCATCCAAAGACATGCAGGTTAATTGATTATTCTAAATTGCCCGTAGGTGTGACTGTGAATGTTTGTCTGTCTCTATGTGTCAGCCCTGTGATTGACTGGCCAGGGTTTACCCCGCCTCTCGCCCAATGTCAGCATTGTCAGCTGAGGACCCTCTGAGAATAAGTGGTGTATCCTCAGAGGGTCCTCGATATATCTAATATAGAGCGGTATACCACTAGCGGTATGAATACGATTATTCACTGATTCAAGAGGGAGCGTTTTTGAATAACTTTAATAGACATTATCAAGGGCTGTAGATGTTTAGCGATGTAATTGCTACCAGGTGATCTAATCGGTGTATAAAACATCTAAAAATTGGACATGCAGTGAATGAACTTAACCATGTCTTTGATGACATGTCCACATGACTAACATCACTGTGACTTTAAGAGCCAGCTGGTCTTACTTTAGCACTGACACTCCTATTTTAAGATGTCATATTAATATACAGTGGCCCTTAGGATGTTATACTGTACGTTGGTATTGCCAGTGCTGTTCTGGTAGCTCAGCAAAAAGTTAAATGCATGCCATGTGTTTTATTTTTATTTTTAACTTTTGGGCATTAATGCATCTGCCTCAGCCTCTAATAATGTTAATGTTAATGTTTTTTTACAGACTGTAAAACAACGGTTGGGTTGGGGTGGGGAGGGGATCTGAACCTTATGTTTCACCTTATGTTTCAAGCAAGACCCTGCCCAACTATTAATATTTTCTTTGGACCCTCCCCTTGACTCTTCCCCCAATATTCATTGAATTTGTTTCACCGTTAATATTGTAACTAAAAGTGTGTAAAGAATTTAAGATGGTACACTCCTATTTTAACCTTAATATGTTAACGGAACAATCAGTTTCACATATCCACTAAATCACACATTACAAGTGGAATTAGCAATTGCCAAAAGTATGGTAAACACATTTAAATGGTGTGCTTGCCAAACATTCTTGCCACTCTCTGGCTCTAGGGATGGCAGTGCTGGTCTGTTGGTCCCCCACTTTGGTCCAGACTGAATTATCTCAACAACTATCGGACAGATTGCCATAAAAATTTGCATAGACATTCATGGCCCCCAGAGGATGAAGCCTGCTAACACTGGTGATTCCCTGACTTTTCTTCACTTATCCAGTAAAATATTTCAACATCTAACAAGATGGATAGGTACAAAATTTTGTACAGACATTCGCAGCTTCCAGAAGATGTATCTTAATGACTGGTGATCCCCTGACTTTTTCTTTTAGGGCCACCATGAGGTTGAAATTTTGATTTTTAGTTAAATGTCTCGACAACTATTGGAGGGATTGTCATGAAATGTGGTCATGCTCCCCTCAGGGTGAATTGTAATAACTTTGGTGATCCCTTAACTTATCATCTAGTGCCATCATCAGGTCAACATTTCAATGTGTCCAAAACTTTGGTTTATGACCAAATACCTGCAAAACTCATTACATTTCCATCAGCCTCAGCTGTACCTTATATTTTGGGCTAATTGGCAAATGTTAGCATGCTATTACGCAAAACTAAGATGGGGAATATGGTAAACATTATACCTGCTAAACATCAACATGTTAGCATTGTGATTGTGAGCATGTTGCTGACGTTAGCATTTAGCTCAATGCACAGCTATGCTTAAGTACTGCCTCATAGAGCCGCTGGCTGTAGACTCTTGTTAAACCAAGAACTGCTAAAAGAACAGTTATTACGAACATTAGTACTTATCTTCTCATCTCACTCTCAGAGAGAAAGCGAATAAGTGTATTTCCAAAAATATTGAACTATTCCTTTAATGCTACAGTATAAGTGTATTTGATGAGTGTGGTTTGTAAATAGGAAGGCACTGCCTTATAGCAGCATACAGTCAACCACCGCACCAATAAGGGTGGGGTGATGTTGTGTCTGTAGTGGGTTACACTCAAACGGTGCATAGTGAGACATCACAAAGATGGCAAGATGTGAACTTCACAGGATTTGTCTATATTTCAGGGTGAGATTATTTGCGTTTACCATCTGCGAGGTGAGGGCTTAGGACTAAGAGGACACGACACTGGTGATGATCACTGTGATCCCCAGCCAAAGGGAATCCCTGTCAAATCTGCGCATAGGCATCAAAAACAGGAGAAATGCGGAGAAAATTCATTAGGAATCCCTCTCTATCCCTCCATCCCTCCCTCTATCCCTGCATCCCTCCAATGCACAGACTCTCACAACAAGTCTGCATATAAATCAGACTGCCTGTCCTTCGTGAGGGATGGAAGTAGACGACACAGATGGCTTGCTAAGAACTGTTTTCAAAGGCCTGCCGCAACCCACACAGCCAGTGCAAACACGATTCTTGTAGCCAAGCTTCCCAGGCATGAATGTAAATAAAAAGCTGGTAAATTATAACCATCAGCCAGTGCTCATTACAATGCAGACAGCCATCAACAGAGATAAAAATCTGTTATATTTTCACAAAAACTTAATTTGTTTTCATAGCCTCAAGTAATTTACACCAGTTTGATATTACTTACTTTAAAATACTTTCAATGTACTTAATCGGACGCAGGCTAAATAGCTAAACAATATCATGCACTACTGATCTGGACCATTTTACATAATAAATAAAAACAGACAAGCCTGAAGTCACTAGAAAAACTCTCCAGTGTCCTTTGTGTGCACAAGCGGCAAAAATTATTTTTGTTTTGTTTGATTTATTACATTTATATGCGGCCCTGCATATTAAACGGAAGTTCTCAGATGGAGGTGTCTGTTTTGGCCTGGGATCAGCACAATCTGATGCCTTTTGTACTACTGCTGTCTGTGGCTGTATTTCTAAATCAAACAGCCAGCGAGAACAATCCCTCGAACTCAGGAAAATTAGTATATGAGAAAAAAACAACAATCTAGTATTATTTATGGAGTCCCAAAGTGTTCAATATTAAATAAATACATAGGTAATTATAAAATAAGCAGTCATTTGAATACATTTTGCATGTGCAGCCTTGTTAAGCTAAGGTTCAAAGGTTTAGTTACGAAGGTTGATTCTGAATAACTTTAGCATTGTTGTTGCTCTAACTAACAGGAACAAACTAGCTAAATTTGGTAGCGGTTGTTGAACTTCCTAGCTTAAGAGAGGCTGGGGGTATGTGATTGGCTGAAGAGGGCGGTGACAACACCACTGTCATGAAACATTATGAAATAAAATGTTTCATTATTAAAACTGACATAATGAAGTAGAACTTCACATGAAATATGTGTTATTGAAAAGAAAATGCCAAAAAAAACCTGACTTTTGAAAAAGCATAAAAATGTGTATAATGAAATAAAAAATGATATCCAACAAAACTCTAATCATGAAAAGGAATGGTGAAATAATATTTCATAATAATGAATTCATTTATAATATTTCTTTAATATTAAATAACTAAAAAAGATATTTTAAAGACTTTGGGGTTCCATATTTATCTACTACTTAAAAATATTATTTTACTTGAGCTCAAGCATAAAATAGATTATCTGAACAAGAGGACATTTGTTAGAGGTAAAAAAGAAAGAACACCTATAGCCTATACAGGATGTGTTCAACATGGAGGTCAGGTAACACTTCTCTGACACACCATCTTTGCACATGTTTAGAAAGGCAGGATGCTGAGCAAAGGTCTTTCTATTTCAGAGTGATGCAGAGCTAAACACGATTACTGTATGGCAGATTCACCTGCTTAAAGTCTCAGGTCATCTAAGACCCAATAACATACAGGAGACATAATGATTTAACGCGTACAGTAAATGTTGTAATGGATGTGAGACACTGACATCAAGCAATGCAGCACTGCACACACAGATCACAGCTCAAGACAAGTGGCGAAGTTGTGGTTTCTCAGTTTAGTGTCAGATAACTTTACTTTATCACCTACTTACTTTTAAGTAAGTCTACATATGGCATACAGATATAAGTCATCAAAGTCACTTCCTCTTGGTAAATACACAATGCATGAAATGTATGCATTTACTGTCAGAAATACATTGCAGACACTATGAAGAAGAGTTTTTGTCACCAAACATCAACTCTTGAATGTCTCAATACTTACTCCATTGATTTAATAAGCTATTCATATGCATCTTGTGGATGGTGGAACAAACCCAGAAGACTGTGCAGAAACTGAGGAGGAACCACATACATGCAACAGCAAATGAGAAAAAGAAAAGACACAGGACTTTCCACAAACACAACACATATGGGCTGTCAAGTAAGCGACATTGAAGACTAACATGACATCAGACACTGTTTTTTCAAATAAGTCACAGATGAGTATATTCCCTGGTGACAGACGACAGTAAAAATGCTTTGGAGGAGACACTGACCTGAGGTTTGTGATGTTGATATCTTCAAAGAAACACAATGCAAATCCACAAAATACGTATAGCACAATAAAATGACACTATAGGGATTGAACTTGACAGGTTGTTTATGGCAGTGGTTCCCAACCAAGTTCAACCAAAGAATTATTTTTCTTTCTCAGATTGTTTTTTATAGGGATCTTAGAGGTCTGAAGCAGTAAAGTATCCTGTACTTTTACAAGAAAAAATTAGAGAAAAGTCCAAGAAATTTTGTGACAAAAACAGGGATTAACCCAATTGAGGCCCCGGTATTTCGACGCTGAAATACCACCCTGCCCCATGTTTGCTATTTGTCAGGTAAACACAAATTTATTTCAGCAGGCATTATTTTATTTTATTGTATTTTTTCGCGACTTGGTTGCAGCACAACATTGAGGGCAAAAGTGTCAGCAAATAGTTGCCTATTTACACACCCAGCACACACAGAGTAACGTCAGCATTCATTTGAAGTTTCTGGTCACCTGATGAATGCAAGTCTTCACTCTCCTTTTAGCTCCGTTTTGATTTACACCAACCCTTGAGGGGAAATATCTGGCTCTTTAGCTGCTAAATGCTGCACTATGGTCACCAGCTAGACGCTAACTTTGTCTGTCGTTTGATGCTAGCCAGGTAGCATAAAGTGGATATTTAACACTTTTTCACTGAGAACAACTGCCTGCTAGAAACAGCGTTGATTAGAGCGGAAACAAAATTGTGGGGTGTAAAAAACAATGAGCTAAAAGATGCTGAAAAGCTCCGTTTCAGGGGCCAACTTCAAAATATTTACTTTTTCTGTCTTTAAATAGCTGGTGACCCCCCATATTTATTTTGGGACCCCTCTGGGGGTTCCAATCCCTAGGTTGGGAACCACTGCACAGTGTCATTATAATATTTGTAGAGTGTCTATTGTAGTCAATAGTGGTTTGCAGTACTCTAATAAGCTTTCTGTACCTGCAGTTATTCTTGTAATATGCTTTGCTATTCAATTGTAAATTCATAATGCATGCTTCTGTGGAATAATATCACTGAACAGACTTCAGATTTTGCTCTCATATTTACATAACGTCTTCCTGCAATTTTCTATAAACAGGTATTACAGCTCTTTAGTTTTGCTGGAGTGAGTTTTAAACTTTTTACAAACACAGACGACAACAAAGACTAGCAAACAGTCTACTTACATAGATTCAGTCCCAGCGTCGTTGTCGGTAATAGGCAGGATTCAGGTTTATATTCTCTGTGAAGTATTATGCATCATAGTTCCGTTCTAGTGTGTCGTCTGTGCAGGAAGTCCCGCTCGTTTTAACACTTTTCCTCTCACTGCGTCTCTTGCAGCGTCCAGGCGGTGCATTCAGTTTCCTGCAGCTCACTTCTTCGCTCACTGTGGATGCGGTGGTAAAACAAGCCTCGCTAACGCAAATGCATGTTGTATGGGTTGTCTTAGGAACCAGCCTCACCAGCACGTCGGTGGATGTAACTCCACCCACGAGGAGAGGAGGCCGGCTGGAGCTTAGCAGCAGACAGGCAGCTTGGCAGAGTGTGTGGTGGTGAACTGATGTAGGTTTTCACTTCATTTTTTGTTGATAGCAGATGTTTTATATATTAATTTATTCATAGATACCTGTTGAACCCTTTCATGACCCCTTCAGGCCCCCAGCCTCACTTTAGGAACAGCTCATAATAACAGCATTGAGTCAAGACATTAGCTTATAAAGCCTTATTTTGACTGTATGAAATGAAGTCTCTTCTGAAAGCTGTGTGTGCTGATCAGGAGTATTTACATACAGCACAGCACAGAGGTGGGGGTGTTTTGAACAATGTAGAGCTCTGGCCAAAAGCATAAACTCCCACTCAGTCCGTGTGGGAAATGAATAGACTCGAACAGAAGGCACACAAACAACAGACAAATGGACACTCTATGGAGAATGGAGGAGAGCTTTATATGGTGAAATGGGAAGAGGAACACAACAATACAGGCTAATTTAGGCTGTTGAGCTGGAGGTTTATGTTGTTTACTAAAACTGCCCGTGCAGTTCAACCAGAAAATGATTTTCATTCTCAGATTGTTTATTTGAAGTCCAGAAGAGGTAAGTATGCAGAAGAAAAAATAGAATAAATATACATTATTTTGTGTAACAGAAATATCTGGTGACCCCTCAAATCTTTCTAGCCCTTCAGGGATCCCGGGCTCCAGGTTGGCAACCACTGCTTTGAACAAAGCCCTATAAATATACATATATATACACATACATACACTTTCAGAATCTTCCTTTAAAAACTGCTGTCACACTGACTAAGTTTACATGCACAAAATATTCCGGTTTTTGCCCTTTATACCAAAAAAGACAATATTCCTA
>LKNJ01007583.1:0-11904 GCA_002120245.1 Maccullochella peelii | reverse complement strand
AATTGGTGGCTGACTAAATACTTTTTTGCCCCACTGTATATATATATATATATATATATTATAACTATTGTGATATTAATATTTATAGCATGCTTATAGTTTAATTTGGAAGCTAGTGCGTGGAACTTGTGTTGGACTGAAACATTTATTGATGGTTGCTTTAACTGGACCTGCAATTTCAGAGTACACAAAAAGATGTAGTCATTTGACAGTTGGTGTGTCCTGATTCTGTTGAATTATTATTTAAACCCACCTGGGCTGCCATTTTACAGACAATTGTCAAGAGTTTTGGGAGATCTTGCAAGCCTTATCATTAATAAAAGTATCCTGGTGTGCCCCGTGTGTTTGATGCTCTGAAAGGAGCTGATGATCTTAACCAATTAGAGACGGAGCGCAGGGTCATTGATCTTCCCGTAAATGCAAGATTACTTCCTGAGGATCACCAGGCATAACTGTGTTTAAAGAGCCAAATTGCCGTTTGGCCAGAACGCTGCCACATGAGATAATATCTCGCAGGTTATTCACTGCAGTGTTTTCTCAGCAGTGACCCAAAACTGCTGGTGGAAAATTGTCTATGTGGTTTAAAAAAAAATCTTGATGAAAGCTCAGGATCAAGGTTATTGGTTGGATGTGAGAGAGTTGCTTCAAGTTAACACACAAGTGCAGACTTTGATCATTTATTTAGATTTTTTGATTAATTTAGATCATTCATCTGTCAATAGCTCTTCTTGAATTCAGAGTTAAATATGAAGTGAAACACCTCTGAATTTTAGGTTTGAAGCATGTCATTCTGGTATTGAATTTCAGCCTCAGCTGGCAAGGTCACGCTGCAAAACAGATTACATCTTGTCTGAGAAGCACAGCCTGGAGTTAGCCATCCTGTGACAGGGCAAAGATGGAGGGACACAGACAAAGATGAGGCGTTACGCACTACCTGATGTTGTCATTCATTAACATGTTCCCGTTGTTCAAATCACAAAAAATTGTTACACTGTTTTTTGTTTCAGGCATTAAAACGTTTTGTCACATTTAAATCACAAGTGTTTTCTGAGGTAAATGCTGTAATTTCCTTTGAAACGTGGTGCAAATGGGAGTTGTAGTTCAGGAAGGTGTACTTAATTTTCATTAACCCATGGAGCTAAACTGGTATCGGCTATTGCCAGGATCACTCTGACATTTCAGTGCTGGACCGCCTTCACGCTGCACAAGCCCAGTCAGATTGGGGCCGACGGAATCAAACATGTTTGAGAGATCTTGTTGGGCTTCGACTGTAAAGGAGTCGTCAGTTGGGCCAAAATCTCCAGTCTTGAACGAGTTCACACTACAGAGAAATCTTCATCAACCATCAGGCCTCTGAGTGCCTCACGCAGCCATGCTAGTCTGAACAGATGCCCTGGCCTGTAATTCTTCAAGTATAGTTTCCATACAGAATGAATTGGAAAGTATTAAAAAGCTGACTGTGATAAAATCTGGGATGATAGCTATACAGTTACCATGACATAAATTTTATTTTGGGAAATGTTAAAACTTTAAATTCACAAAGTCAGTTACTGTCCACTGTTTTGACATGAAAAGAATAGAGAAACAAATATGGTAAATATGCATATCCAAAGTCTTTAAAGAGGAACTAAACCCTCAAATTCTGCTAGAACCATCCCTCCCAGCATATTTAAAAAATGCAACAGAGGGGTGAGGGAGCAATGACTGTAGGAGGCGTGGGCTCGTGGCCATGTAGTGGTGTGACGCGTCGGGTCAGGGGACACGGGGGAGACTGACTGACTGACTGACCACTGCTCAGTAGCACGGACAGCGATGTAGAGCTGGTAGTCAGCACTAACCAGCCACGAGCAGCTGCTGTCAGACTCTCCTTTTCTCCGCTGGAAAGACAGGGAGGCTGGTGGACAACAATATACGTAATAGACCTCGCGGTGTTGCCTATTCCGTCACGGTTAGAGAGAGGCCACAGGATTTGGCTGAACCAAACTTTCTAATCCAAGCAGACACATACAAGCAAATGTTGAGCAGAAAAAGTTGTTCTTTAAACACAGTATGAATTTTGTTGGAAAAATCACCTGTATTAACATCATATGCTAACAAGAATCTATGTGATAATGTGTAGAGCAGAAAAAGAAATGTAGTGTGTACTTCCTCTTTAAGAGAGAAATATATTAACCCATTATAGCTAATTATGGGAAGTAATGGCGTAGGACACGAAGCTCTTGTGAGTTTGAAAAAAACCCCTCCAGTTTATAAAAGGAAAGTTGATTGATGGGAAAATCATAACTGTATTTGCTCTTTTTTCTTTGTGGTGCAGATTCTACTATATGTACAGTTTTTAAATGCAGATCTTAGTCTTTACAAGTTTAGCCATCTCATTAGGCAGACAATAAAACTTTATGACCTAAGCTGCAGTATAAAAATACACTCCTTTTCCCTTTTCCCTCAACATTTAAGTAAATGCATGGTCTGTATATGGACATTACTTAAAGAAAACAGTTGCTTAAACATATACGGGAGTGATTCTTTGGTTGTTTATGTTGCAATTTCACAATGAGCTCAGGGAGTATTTTTTACAAATACTCCCAAGTTAACTGTTTGTTGCTAATTGAGTTTAATTGCTAAATGGTTTCACAGTGAGCTTAGGGAGTATGTACAGTATGTTGTGTCATAGATGTATGCATGAGATTCCTTTTCTCTACATAATATGGACATTTAGACACTGATTTTAGATAGTAGTTTTGCCTGGTTTTAAATATAGGCATTTAGCTGACTTGTTTATTTGTCTTATTTTCCTCAGTTGAGCTTAATATTGTTGTAAAGCCTTTTTGACATTTTCCATTCAGACTAAACATTCAGACTAAACAATTGGCCTTAACAAGTTGTTATTTGCATGCTGTGTGCACACTAGGTGATAAGGCAACAAGCCCAGTGAATGAATGACAGAGTGCATCAGTTTCTTCTATGCTACATAAAACACACACAAATCCGTTATAATGACAGGATCTCAAACAGGCATACAATAGCTGGAGCTCGCCATATGATCACATAAATTCAGTCTGATCACCAAACCATTCAGCTGAATTTGCTCATCATTAAGCTTCTTCATGCATTACATCAGATGTTGTTGTTGTTGTTGTGTTTAAATCTAAACTGAAGGCTTATGTAAGACAGTCGATATCTTTGTTATGCTTGTGTCTCATTGGCTATCGCTTTTTTAAAATTTCTTTGTGCCGCACTTTCCACACCACAAACTCCTTTCCAGCTTTGTCTGGTTTTAAGTCATGGCAATAAAAACTATTTGAAATAATGTTAATGATCCCCACTTGGTTCATAATACACCTTCTACCACTCTGACCATCAACCTGACCACCAAAACTGTGGTGCCTGCTGATCTTAATGTCTTCTGTCTGATAATAAGAAACAAAAGTTATAAGGATGTTATAAAATGTTCAGGGGTGAACCAGCTCTCTATAGATCCAATTAAAAGCTTTATTTGTAAGTAACTTGAACTTCTGTATAAATCACTGGTTGTTGTTCTGTTGATTGTGAACATTGTAAGCACATGGTGGAACTAGGACAAGCTGTAGTTTTGACCACTTGTCGGTCTCTTATCTCTAGGCCCCGTGGAAAAGCATGTGATGACTCACGCAAGGCAGAAGGTTTTCCTCAGGCAGAGCGACAGTAGTGCAGAGTGGTGGGACAACTCCCCTCTTTGGCCACATGGTGGCACTATGGGCGGCGCCTGGCATGAGCGCTCACTACGATTCGGAAGGACAAAGAAGATAAGTGACATCGTCAAACAAAGGAAAGGCATGACCAAGAGGATGAACGAGAAGAGAGAGAGGACAAAAAAATCAGATCAGAACAGAAAACTTGACCGGAGGCGTGACAAGAAACGGGACAGGAAGTTGTATCCCTTGCGGGGGAGGGCTGGGGTTTCAGATGGGGAGGGGCTCAGCTGCCATGTCCTCCTTACCCGATTGGAGGAAAGCCTCCGTGAAAAGGAGAGATCTGAAGAAAGGGAGCGAAAGGATGCACGGCGACGTTTATCTCTCAAACCCAAACCCAAAAAAGGGAAAAGCAGTGAAAGAAAAGAGGCAGAGTCATTACCAAAAACCAAATCAAAGTCAAATAGCCCAAGTCATAGCGAAAGTATTCATGTCCCACAACCTCGCAAGCGCAGACTGGCCTCTCTCAATGCTGAGGCAGTGAACAGTCTACTGCTTGAAAGAGCTACTGACCCTCAGCCGGCAGCCAAACAGGCCAGGAGACAGGAAGAGCCCATGAATGGAGTATCCCTAGATGCAGAGCCAACCAGGAGTGGTGTCCCTCGAGGTCTAAAGGCTTCACGAAGAAACATCAGTAAAGCCTCCAATGGTAATAAACTTGAACTGTGCCAAAGCTCTAAGCAGGTTAAGAAGGCCAAAGCCAACCGAAAAGAGAGCGGGGGGATGAGTCAGGAGAGTCTTTATGCCCCCACCCCCAGAAGATTGGCTGGACTCAACGCTGCAGCCCTGCTGAAGTTAACCAGCTCCTCTGCTACCAGTAAACCGAGAATAAAGGCTGCACCCACAGCTACTATCACATCAGACTGCAAGGCTCCTGCTGCGCTCTCAACCCCACAACAACACTCCAGAGTCAAACTCAAACACAAGGGTTGCTCACAAAAGCAGAAGGGGAAAAAGGTCCCTCTCCTGCACAGTGGCTGCACAGCCTGCAAGATGAAGGCGGACTTTGAGCCCAAAGTGGAGTGGGAGACCGGCAGCTGCACCCATCGACTGACCAAACCAGGCTACCAGTCTCGCAGCATGCTAGCGTACCCGCTAAAGCAAGTGAAGCAAGAGCAACTGGAGACCGAACTGAGCCCGTACTACTGCTGTCCCCCAGAGGGCTCAGTGGAATACTGCCACCGCTTGGCCTTCTTCCTGGGCCAGGAGCCCTATGGAGAATCAGACGATCAGCCACTTAACTCAGCCATGACCCCTGTGAAGCGCGAGTGCCTCGTAACCTCACCGTCCCTGACGCATTCCCACCCGCATACAGCCCTGACCCTCAGCCCCCACCCTTGCCTCTGCACCGCCGACCACTGCTTCCCCAGCTACTACGTTCACATCAACCACCCGATACACACTGGAACAACATCAGCAAGCATGACCTCACAACCTCTGAACTTTGCCCCCTCCAGTTTATGCCCCAATCAGATGACTGGCTCCAAGCTGCTGGGTCCACGGGTGTCCCACGCCTCGGGGATGGCCCACCCCGCCTACTGCAACTCGGTGGCTTCGCCCTGTTATGGTGACGCCTGCGGGATCAGTGGCTACACCTACAGAGCCATGCCTCCTGTCACCAGCAGGGGTTGTTCTTTCAGCACAGGATGCACTGGATGCACACAGGGCATCAAAACAGGTGAGTGGAAAATGGAGACAGTTGATCACTGAAGTATTTCAGCGGATTTGAAATCCAGATAGTTACTGAAGGAAGGAAGTAAATGAAGTAAATAGTCAATATCCAACTAACCAGCTATCACTGAGACTGTCTGAACAACCATACCATTTTGCATTTTCAATAAGATCTGGAGCAGATTGAGTTCAATCTTCTGTCACTATTCACTCATCCTAAGTTCACTTTGTAGAGCTATTATTATGAAAGAAACCATTATCCCAATGTTATACTTGGATCGAGTTATAGCTTACAAAGCTAAAGAGTCCTTTGTTGTTAAATTTGTGCCTCAAGCTAGTTGTGTGGGCCAACAAGTGTGAACTTTTCTGTTTTTTGTTGTCTTTCTTTGTTGGTATGAGCTTTGAAAGTGTCCATAGCTTGAGGCTCTGACTTAGATGTTTCTTGATAAGGAGCGCTCGGCTCACATGTAGTATTTTCTGTAACAATTATGTTATATATATATATATATAGTTGGACTGATGAACAAGATAAAAGAAGCAGGTTGTTTTTAAGCTTTAAACTTTGCTCATTTTAAAGTTTATGTAACTTTTGCTGAACAGCAGTAAATGAACCTGCTACCTAAAGTTTGCTACTATTAGCTACTGGTCATACCAGACCAAGTAAGGCTGTAGTGGCAAAACACCTGAGTATACTGAACTGATCAAATGTGCATTTTATTGCTTATGAATTCAATTTTACACCAGTAAGAGGAAGATTGTGTTATTTCATCTTTCAATAGATACGTTGTTAGCTTTAAGCACAAATTTGATCTTTTTGCTTTTTTGCGTAAGTGTTACTTTAATCCTTTACTTTTCCAGAGGGTTACTCCTCCCCTCAGGGTGACCACAGCCCCTCCCTTCTCGTTCCCCCCTCCCTGCCCATGTCCAGCTGCCCTCTATCCAGCGTGCCCACTTCCACCCAGACTAAACCCCACCTGCTGACCCCCCTGTCGGGGCGAGACCAGCCCCAGGCCAGGTTAAAGCTGGCCAGGGAATGCCCGCAGAGCACCAAGCCCTCCAACGGCTCCCTGTCCATGGGGCGCACACGGCTGCCCCAGAAACAGCCGTCGCCCTTGCCAAGCCTCAGCAGCACCAAACAAAAGAGAGTCAGCCGCAGACGTGCCACCAACGGTTGGCGGCCTGTTGGAATGCCCACAGAGAGGGAGGTCTTTATTGCGGTAGGTTATTTGTGAGTGCGTGTCTGAGTAGTGAAGATGAGCAAAAGATTAGAGAGCTACTTGTCTAGCTGTCTCTCTAGTGAGGCTTTTTCTCTTGTATTCCACTACCTGATAATACCTCGCTAGTAAAAACCTTAGCATCCGTGCAGCTGCCTGGCAGAGATAAAAAAACATCAGCTCTTGGGGGGGAAAGATAATTGTGTTTTGACCACACAGCTTCATGTGACAGATTCCTTTTTGTCTTTATAATGAGAATTATATCTGTCCTTCGGTGTGTATGTGTCTGTCTCAGGGAGAGGATGAGACAGCCCTGCGGCAGTGTTATGAAGGAGTCGAGAGAGACGGTGAAGTGATACATGTCAGAGACACTGTGCTCCTACGATCGGGCCCCAGGAAGAAATCCCTCCCATATGTTGCCAAGATATCAGCGCTGTGGGAGGACCCCAAAACAGGTAAAGGAGACGAGGAGGGGGAGATCATGGATAGATATGGTGCTTTGTGTGCATGGGTGGATGGACGAAGGGACAAGATTATTTACCTGTACCTGTGTGTGTGTGTGTGTGTGTGTGTGTGTGTGTGTGTGTGTGTGTGCTGTGTGTGTCTCAATTTGCCTCCTCAGGAGAGCTGATGATGAGTCTTTTCTGGTACTACCGGCCTGAGCACACCCAGGGAGGCCGAGATCCCAGCACACACTGTGAGGTGAGGCTCGAAAGGATTGGAGCAACAATTTCATGTTTCCCAGTGTTTAAATGACAGTTTTGCAGGAAAACAGTAACAGCATGATGAAAAACAGTGCGTGTCCCCTCCTAAAAACAAATAACTGAGGTAAATTAATTTATGATGTGGAGATTAATGGATGAGTATTTGACCTTCACTGAAAAACCGTAGTTTTGTGTGATTATTTTAATAAATATGCAATTATTTAATTAGTGTTTTATGGAGCCCCAAAGTGTTCAAAATTAGATATATTATTGAGATAAAACACATTATGAGATAACTAATCATATAAATAAATACAGACAGAATGTATAATATTACCATGAAATTGTGAAATAATCCAATACATTTTTAAAACTCAGCTTGTTATTATGAAATGTTATTTCATCCCACTTTTAAAGGTTATTTTTATTTTATTGCAGCAGTTTTAAAAACATTTTTTATTTCACACTGCCATTTTTCCCCAATGACCATTTTATTTCATAATGCTACTTTTCATCCCGAAGTCTGTCAACCAAGTCAAACAGGGCAGAGCCAGTGGGATTGACAGCTGCTTCGGTGTGAATGAGCGGACAGTCACAATCACATAACTGTATAAAACAGTTGTCATTGGGAAAAGTGGCAATGTCAAATAAAAACAGCTGGAATGAAATAGAAAAAGACCTGCAATAAACTCTTTTATTGTGAAAAGAACCATGTGATGTAAAACTATTTATAATAAGTTTTAACAATTTATTGGATTATTTTACATTTTCATCGTTTAATTATATATTTTGACTATATATTCATGTGATTACTTATTTGATAATGTAATTTATTCATTTAATATTGAACACTTTGGGTCTCCATAGATTTCTTACAGAAAATATTGGGATGGCAAATTTTACCCAGACAGCCAACATAGTGACATTAGCTGTACAGTATATGCAGGTACTGGCTGCCCCACCATACTGAACACAGCAGGCAGAAAATAGAGACACACTGTAACAATTCAAATGAAGTGCGCCACATTCAGGGCCCAACTAAAGAGTGGAGAATTTTCACTTCATGCACTTCAGAATGTGGCGACGTTTATTGCCGGTACTGCTTGCATAATGTTTTAGAAACAATTTAAAGTTCACCAAGAAATTCTACGTAACTGTAACTGTTGTAAAAGACAAACAGAAAAGACATTCAACTCTTTACTTTAACAGCCATTTTTATAAGACAAATCAGTCTTGTGCTTTCACATTATAGGTTATAATTTGGTATAATGTGTTTGAATGTGGGAGGAAAGATTATTTCCTTAAATCAGGGCAAGTACTGTCATTTGCATTATAGTATAATATAATAGACATTTTGTTATCAATAATGTGTTCATTATAAGTAAGTGATAATGCATAATGAGGTGTCCTGATGTATGTAAGAAAATAATGTGCAAGGAGGAGGTGTAAACTTTTTCTCTATGCTGCTGGAGACATCATTATCTTTCCCTCTGCAGCCCTGAAACTGTTGATGGTTGGTTAACGCTTTAGCGTAACCACAGTGCCAAAATGATGATATCTCCGCCACCTCAGTCTTGCACAAACAAAGAACAAGAGAAACGAGCAATTTTACTGTTAGAACGTGAACACAGTGAAACGCTACTCATGTTTCTCTTCACATTGCAGGGTTATTTTATGTGTGGTGGCAGTTAGGGTAGAAACACAGAGGCACAATCCTATTGCACTTGAACAATTACTGTGCTCACAGTTGAAAAGTGTTGTCATTTCTTCAGCCTTCAGCCAGCACAATAGGAGACACTTGTGTCGATGTGACATTGTACACCCACTGTGGTTTCAGAATGAGATTTTCGCCTCTCGGCATCAGGATGAAAATAGTGTGGCCTGCATAGAAGACAGATGCTACGTTCTCCCACTAGCCCAGTACTGTAGGTAAGTACACACACACACACACACACACACACACACACACACACACAGACAGAAATACATCACAGCGATAGTTGCAGAGAGCCTTTTTAAAAGCTTTGGAGTCGTTCCTTTTAATTAACACCTCAGCTTCTGAGGTATGTGGAAACCAGTTTTTCTGACTTCCTTATCGCACAGCGGTGACACTGCAACTGTTAATGAATTCGAGGGAACACTAGGCCATGACCGTTTGCTAAGACATAATTTGCAAATATCTGTTTTGAGTTCAGTTGCTTGTTAATTTCAAATACAGGTACCTTAGCATTAAGGTATATTTGATTTGTGCTTGATTTCTCTGCAGAAAATAGAGACTAATAGTGTCACCTTGGATTTTTTTTCCCCTCTGTGTGTGTGTCTCTGTAGATTTTGTGCCTTGGTGAAGCGGCGTGCCGAAGGCGCCCCACCTGGCAGCGCCAGCATGGTGCCCTGCCGCCCCGACTTCGCCCCCCCTTCCCACCGCTGTGTGCCCACAGACGTCGACCCCGAGCTGGTGTATCTCTGCCGGCACGTCTACGACTTCCGCTATGGACGCATCCTGAAGAACCTGCAGTAGAGGGTAGAGGGGGTGTCGCACCCATGAATTAATCATAACATAGCTCCCCCTCCTGCACAGAGGTGAGGGGTGCTGAAGGACTGAACACCCCTGTCTTTTCGGCTGGGGACTGTCACGATCAGAGGGAAGGGGGGTAGGGGGGGTGGGGGGTGGGTGCGGGTTTAGGAGAGGGGCAGATGAAGTGTTTGTGGCACATTATGAAGCACAGATCCCTTTAGTTGACTAAAGGGGGGTTACAATGTGATAGATGAATCCATCTCAGTCAGAGCACCAATATTTCCTGGTTTGGAAGAGCGAGGAAGGGAGAATTCATTCATCAGCTTGGATTTTTCAGCTTCCACAACACTCTGAGGTTACATAGAGGCTTGTGTGGCCACCACCCCCCCCCTGCCAGGAATCCAGTACACCAGGCTGAACTGGGCTACTGTTAGGGCCGCGTTTCCCCCAAAGCATCGTAGCACAACAATCGTGTTTGTTTCATTCGTAAGCCAATGGCTCAGGAATGGTTCGGCGCTAAGGTGCTTCCGGGGAACACAAGCCTGCACTGCAGCTCAATGTTAACGGTGTTCAACCAGCCAGGGTGAAGGAGCAGCTAATGGAGAGTGTCGTCTTATTTCTCCTGATTTGAGTTTGTCTCAGTTGTGTGTGCTCGTGTGTGTGTGTGTGTGTGTGTGTGTGTGTGTGTGTGTGTGTGTGTGTGTGAAAGAGACAGAGTGGGAGAGTGAGTGTTTGTCAGTGTGGATAAATGGATAAATGTGGGTATGTGTGATGGTTTTTTAGGAGGCTTTCAGGCAATCAAACCAAACAAGCAGCTTTAGAGGAAGCGGAGATCTCTCTCTCCCGTCCTCTCTCCTGTGTGCCACAGCGCACTGACATACATTTTCATCTCGCGTGATGCTCTGCGCAAATTAAAATACTGTACCTGAAGGGGGTTTGTGAGACAGATCGTTTCTTACCAAACTCCGCTCTAGAGCAGGCCCTCTTTCACGTCAGGCCAGGACACTAAAAGTGGATCTAAACTGATTTTTATTAGTGAAAACACACACTTGACAAAAGTCCCAGTGGATTTTCAAACTAAGGTTCATCTCAGCCACAGTCCTGCTTTGAAGAAGCCTTGTTCTAGAGAGGCTCTTCTAAGGGTCCCACAGAGAGAGCCCTTACTGAGGAGCTGAGACGCTCCTGAGCCCTGTGAAGGCTTATCAAGACGAGGGCCGTCGTTCATTGTTTTGTTTTTTCTTTGTTTTTCCTTACATTTTTTCACCTTTGCTGTCCCCTGTGACTTGCCTTATGACTTGCAGGTAGAGCTTTAGGCAGCTAGTCTCACCACATACAACCAGGAAGTGGTAGACGGGTGTACTGTAGTCCCAAGAAAAAAAATGTTGTTGCCTGATTGACTGACTGATCAACTGACTGGCAGCTATGACATGATCACTGGACAAAATGCACTGGTTTAGGGCTGCAACTAATGATTATTTTCATTATCAATTAATCGCTTTGCCAGTAAAATGTCACAAAATAGTGAAAAATACCATTATTTTCAACCAACAGTCCAAAACCCAAAGATATTCAGTCTGCTATCATGTATGACAAAGACAAAAATTTGAGAAGCTAGGACCAGGAAAAGTTTGACTAAAATTATTAGTCAATTAACTAATCAATGAATTGACTCTCCATTGCAGCTCTACACAGGTTAGAAACACAGTGCACTTTTCATGTCATCGATCTGCTGCGCTCTAGCTGCTCACGTTGCGTCCTGAAACGTCGCAGTGTCCCCGGGAAATGTCTATATCATCCTTTCTGATTCTACATCCAGGCCGGGCCCCCTCCCCCCCGAAGATAAACCAAAGGATGTCACACAAGCCAGAGTCCCCGTCTCCTTCCTCACACTTCTTCTCCTTGTCAGCACTTCTGCCCTCGTTCCCTTATTATATTGCACTAATCCATTCCTTAATTACAACAAATGTGTTCAACTCTTCTTTTTTTTTTCCCTCTTTTTTGTCCCAGCTACAAATATATCTTACCGGGGGGGTGTTATTATTTATGTGTGTGTGTGTGTGTGTGTGTGTGTG
>LKNJ01007582.1:0-11906 GCA_002120245.1 Maccullochella peelii | reverse complement strand
ATTACAGGGGGCTTTTGGCAGATTGCAGCAGATCTCTCTCAACAACCAGCCGACCACGACAGGGAGGGGAGTCTGAGGTCTGCGCTCTTAAATGGATACATACGGCTCTTCACTCAACCGCAGCCAATCGCTGGCGAGCGGCCTGGAGAAGACTTCGCCAACGTGGAAGCCATCCCACTCTCGGAGCAGTAGCACTCTGTCATCTCGCCACTCCAGACAGGTGAGGCCTTGTATCGGTTAAGATTCCCCCATCATATAGCGGTCTTCCTTCCGTTGGGGGCACACCGTCACCAGAAGAAAGCCCAGAAAAACATCTGACTTTTGTTGTACTTTTATGTGTTGTTGCTGTTTTCATTCTGAATTATAGTCGTTATTTTGCATGAAACCACTGAGATGAGTGAGACAGATGCTTTGGCTATATATGCGAAAGGCAGTAAAGATGGCACAGTAAAACCAGCACCACCCAGTCAGTGTTATTGTAATGATGATGTGTCATTTAAGACCCCACAAATGAATTTAAACCAGACCCAGAATACAACATTTACACTAAAAAGAGTCCAAAATAAAGAATACCAGTTCACAAATCTCATGATCTGATTTTCAAAATTCATAGATTTCTAATAAAGCAAGTAAAGACCAATTAAATTGTCCATCTTGTCTTCTTTTCTGAGCGTTTGAGACAAAGTTAGCTCACTTAAACACATCAAAATTAAACAACCATTCCCATTTTTGATCATCTGTACACCAGAATATTTCAGTTTTGTCGAGCCACTTCATGAAAAACTGACAATCATTATAGTAGAGAAGTAAATGGGACTTCCCCCAAATCACACATCTCACACAATCTGTTGTGTCTGCTGTTGTGCCATAAACCAAGTGTTTTTTCCCATTCACGCTGTCCATAGATTATCAAAGACTGGGAAGTGATTGACGACCTTCAGGTAGAAATGCACACAGGAGGTGACAATCCTCATGACATGACCACCCCGGGTATCTGTGAAGGATATCTTCTCAAGAGGAGGAAGTGGCCACTAAAGGGTTGGCACAAGGTGAGAGATCCATCTGCTCTGTGCCGAGATTTTAAATAAATAAAGTCTGTTTTAAAAAAATATTATGTTTGATCTCTTTTTCAGCGCTACTTTGTCTTGGAAGCAGGGATCTTGCGTTACTCCAAAAATCAACAAGATGTAAGTTAACATTAAATTTTACAACAGGATTTTTCACCTAGACACTGAACATACATTTTTCCACTAAAGGTCTCAAGGGGAAGAATCCAGGGCTCCCTAGATGTTAGCCTTGCAGTGATGTCGATAAACAGGAAATCCAATCGGATTGACTTGGATGCAGGGGACATCCTCTATCATATGAAGGTAAAGGTACTTATCAAATGCTGCTGCTATTTTTCAAAGAAATAAATAGTGTGCCTTCAGATTAAAAAGACTTTTCTTGTCTCTCCAAGGCAAAGAGCCATGAACTCTTCTACATTTGGTTAACCAAACTACAAGCCCACCGCTTGTACAAGAAGAACGAGGCAGCTCATGTTCACAGCGGATTCCTCCAGACTTTGTCCCCTGGCACTGCAGCTGGACAAGCGCAGAGAAATGGAGATTTGGTGACTGTCAAACAAACAATAATAAAGTCGAAACAATCTTTACAAGTGACTCAAAGTGAGTCGCAGATTAACCCCTCTGTCCTCTTGCCTCTGTATTCATGTTACCAGAGCTCTGCAGGTATGGCAGATTCAGCTGGAGCATCAGGAGTGCTGCCCTCAGCTAACACCGCTGTGAATAGCAAAGTGTCTGCCTGGTTGCAGCAAAGTCACGACCCAGACACCTGTGTTCAAGGTATTTGTCATATATTCCCAACTGCAAAGACGCAACATTCACAAGCCAGTGCAGCTACGGTCTAAAGCTTTTTGTCTCAGTCCGCCAGAATCAAAGGAAAAAAGTCTCTTTCCTACTATTTACTCATTCTGACCATTTAAAAGCTCTTGAAATATATTGAACAGGCCAGATTATTGATATCTAAATGTGTAAAAGAATCCACAAACTGTTTTTCTTGTAACTGCACCAACAGTAACACAGCTGTCTCTGTGGAGTCCTTGCTAACCTTTGTTTTTTTACCGTAAAATGTGATCATGACCTCAGGAATGTTATCTGATTAATTAGTCACAGAAACTCAATAAAAGAAAACACCTCTCATGTTTTCTTCCAGAGCTGAACCGTTGCCATTTGGACCTTTCTGAGCTAAACCTCTTAATCCAGAGGCTGCAGACGTTGGAGGCAGGCCAGGCTTTCACTAACGGAGACCTAAAGCGCATCATCAGCATACAGGTTGACTTTCTGTCCAGTTTGAAACAGCTAATTGAACCAGCGAGACCAAATCACTCTTGCTTTCTAGGCCACATCATATGAAAAGAAAATGATTTATGTTTTTTTTTTTTTCTTTTTTGATACAGAATCTCTCACTTGAGAAGCCGAAGAAACAGAGGTCAGGGAAGATGTGGGGCCACTCTCGCACACTGTCCAGAGTGGAGGCCTTGGGAATGGTAAGAATGGTCTGTTAATTACTCTGCCTATTAGTATTTAGACCAAAAGATATGACTGACATTGATTTGTACATTGATTTGACATTATCTAATATTGATGTAAGTTAATGTGAAATACTAATAAATCATAAATTAAGTCTTATTACTGGTAATTTTTAAGAACATATTGGGTTTAAGTATTTGACATCCCAACCCTCCAGTAACATTTTGGGGCCTTTCTCTAATCCAAAAGCCTATTCGTGGGATTACTAAATCGGTGAGTTGACAATTGGCAGAACATGAGACAACTAAAATCATGATCATCATAAAAATGATTCAATGCTCTCCATTTACACACTGTAGCAGACTGCCACCCTGAAAATGAATTGTGACTGTATAAACAATGACATGAAAGAAAATGCTTTTTTCAGGTTAAAATGTTAAATGTGTTTTATTTTAATTGCACTGAATAAGGTCTTTCTGTGTGCTTCAGCCTGGTGTGTTCGTTGTAGACACCGTACCTCTTACATCCAAAACAAATCGTACACCAGAGAATCTCATTTTCCCCACAGAATAGAGCATAGCAATGACATGATTTTGATCTATAGAAAATGTTGAATTGTAGAGTGAGTAAATGAATAGATCAATCAAGTAGACCTGCATTTAATTTAGATGCTAGCTGTTTTCAATCCTGCCCTTCATAAACCAGAGTACTGTTGCTTGTCTATCCTGCCAGCTAGTCGGAGTACTGCAGCTCTGAAGGTTTTCTTTCTTACCAAACAAACAGGACCTGATTTAAACGTGAATTGCCAAGTGAACACACTTAATTAGCTGGTAGGACAGAAAGCAGCAGGGCTGTGGTACTGGAGGTCCATGTTTGAGCCATAAAAAGTAGTTAGTCAACCTGATAGTGTTGTCCCAGATTAGATTAGACTATTATGATGTAGATCAGACCTCTATCTGTGTCTACAGTACATGCTTTCATCTCAGCATTTACTTGTCATTAGCAGGAAAATCACAGGCGTAACTAATAACAGTATTGAAAGACTCTGTTCCATTTTGGTCTACTAGGATAATCCTGGACACAAGAAATTAACACAACACAATGCAACAACAATAAAACAATTAAAACGGTACCAGGGATCCAATAGGCCTCAGTCCTGGCACATTTTAATGGTATGATTAAATTAGTTACACCTGTGTTTGACAAATCATATGTTTAATGTGAAATTGAAGAGAGACATCTGTCATTTCCTGTCAATACAAAATGTACTACGCTGTGTATTAAAGGAAGAGTTTGACATTTTGCAGTGCAGCTACTATCAAATGTTAGCATGCTAACACGCTAATCTAAGATGGTGAACATGTTTAGCAGGTATAGTGTTTCCCATAACCAAATAACATGTAAGTATGCTGATGTTATCATTTAGAGCAAAAAAAACGCTGTGCCTAAATTAGCCTCACAGAGCCGTTACCCTGGCTGTAGACTCTTAGTCTACCCACGTTTCCAGTGTTTATGCTAAGCTAAGCTAACTGGCTTCTGGCATTAATGTCATATTTATCATACAGACATGAGAGTGGTATCAATCTTCTCATCTAACTCTCGGCAAGAAAGCAAATAAGCATATTTCCCCAAAAAGTTTTCCTTTAACATTCATAATCAAATGTGTGTTTTTCTATGTTACATTCTTCATATTGGATAGTAGCCTATGCACTCACAGTATGAAATATTGTCTGCATACTCTGCAATGTAGTAACAATTGGGAGTGCTGAGGATTGAAACGTTCTGTGCTGGATAACAAAACACAACTGTGACACTTGAACCTTTATACCTTTACACCCAAATTGACAGGTGACAAGGGTATTTTTAAATTAACCAATGAATCAACCATCTTTCATTCTCCTCTGTTCACCTCATAGCTGTCGTCCAGTCACCTGACCAGCTCGTCTCACCTCGGTGCATCAGTCCCCTCTATCCCTGACTATGTCTACTCCCAGCTGTCCCCTCCTACTGTCACACTGACGCCTGAGGGCAAGAAAATCCAGCAGGACATCTGCACCATGTCATTACGAGGTCAGAAAAACAGATACATGCATACTATCTATGATATATACATGCAGGTAGACAGGGTTCCTTAAAGGTAGTGTTTAGGTAGGTAGATGAGCAAAATCCAAGACTGGGATGAAATACATCCGGACAAGATCAGAGAGAGTACACAGAGATGGAGAGTACGCAAAAGGAAAAATGTTAGTATAAACTTCCATATTAAAATAAATCTGAAGTGAATATGCATCCAAATTTCCTGGATGTATAAGAATTTCCTTCTTATATCTCTTCAGTGCTTACCTCTCTGAAGGCAGTGCATGAAACTCTGTCCCAGGAGAGGCAGAAGCTGCAGGAAGTCTGGGGAACTAACAACATCCATCAGTCTAACACCTTAGCTGAGGTAAGATTTATGCTGCACCTGTCATCTGGATTCTCTGGCACATATTCCCTTGTGGTTTTTGATGGCTGTTTTTTTTTTGTTCCTGCCTCTTTCTCTTCCTCCGGCGTTAGCCTGCAGCAGTGAGACATTCATCCCACGGGCCTCCTTCAGTAGCAGATTCGGCTGCAGAGTATTTTGACGCCAGCGATGACATCCTTTGTGGTAGTTCCTCCGAGGTGTCTGATGAATCAGGACTTAGTGATGGAAGCACCACCAACTCTGAGCCAGATGAAGGACACGGTGGGTACATGTACATGAAATATGTTGTTTTAATTAGTTTAATTTAATCTGACTAATTGAGTCAGTACACAAACAGAAAACAAACAAGTTTTTTTCCTGGAAACTTTAAACTTCATACAAAATAATTACTTAAAAAAACAATGTATGTGTTCATTAAGACCATTCCCAATATGTTAAAGTTATTTTAGCCAAGCTAGCGACATGGCTCCAGGTATGGCATGTCAGTCTGTCAGTCGGTCCGCCACTTTGGTCCAGACAGAAATATGTCTACTACTGAATAAATTGCCAATAAATTTTATACGGGCATTTATGGTGTCCAGAGGAGGAATCCCAATGACTTTAGTGATCCCCTTTTCCTGTAGCGCCACCATGAGGTTGTTTTAAGTGAAGTTAAGTTGTTTTTAGTCTCAACAACTATTGGATGTATTGCCATGAAATTTGGTTCAGACATTCATGTTCATAAATTTGGTGATCCCTTAATTTTTCCTCTAGTGCCATCATCAGGTCAAATTTCTGTTTATCCAGTACTTTGGTTTATAACTAAATACTTGCAAAACTAATGACATTCACATCAGCGTTAGCTGTTCTTTGTTTTTTGTGCTAATTAGCAAACGTTAGCATGCTAACACGCTAAACTAAGATGGTAATTATGGTAAACATTATACCATGTTAGCATTGTGATTGTGAACATGTTAGCATTTAGCTCAAAGCACTGCTGTGCCAAAGTACAGCCTCACAGAGCTGCTAGCATGGCTGTAGACTATTGTTGTTGTTGTTGTTGTTGTTATTATTGGATATAGCAAATTGCTCTTGAGAATTATTTCCAGCCTTGATTACCAGTATGATTTATATTATTTCCTTTCACCAACATTACAGCATCAGCCACCCGGAAGTACCGTGCTAGCGTTTCCAGGAGTCCTAACAGTGTTGTTCTCAAAAGCAACGGCCGGCGAACTACACTGCCTGCTTCCTGTCCTGACAACAGCCATGTGGGCCTCATGGCTATCCTCTACAATAACATAGGCAAGAACCTGGACTAAGTCACACCACTCTGCAGTTACATGCAAATTATTTTTTGACACAAATCAGTTCTCTGAGGCATATGTGCTGTTCTTCCTCAGGTAAAGACTTGGCTCGAGTGTCCATGCCTGCTGCTCTCAATGAGCCCCTTAACCTGCTGCAGAGGCTGTGTGAGGAGCTGGAGTACAGTGAACTGCTGGATACCGCCAGCAACACACCGGACCCCTACCAGAGGATGGTAAGACTATTCAAACATATCTTTGTGTAAGGCAGATGGGAAACAATGACAACACAGTAATATTACTGAGTCGAATTTGTAGTAGCAACCCTGATAAATCTGTGTATGTACCTGCTTAATGTCCCCTAAAAATATAATTCAGACTCCAGTAATTTCCTGTATAGAAGTAATTATAAAACAGGATTATTGTAGTGCACCTGTCTTTTACTCTTTTTAAACTGACAAGAAATGAAGGCAGGAGAATGGCTGCTTGTTGTCTTGCAACAATATACTTTTGTTTTAAATCTCTTTATTTGGAACACAGAATTATCCAGCAACAGGCAGTTAAATAAGCAACAAAGTGACGGCAAGGAGGGATGTAACAGCCAACACCAGTGTCTCCTTCCCAACCTCATCCTCCCAATTGCCTCTGGAATTAGTTAGAACAACAGACTCAGAAGACAAAATAAGATGCTCAATCACGTGGGGCATGGGAGATAAGAGCATCAGTAAGTGAAGGGAAGGGAAATGTGTGAAAATATTTTAAAATGCTGGACCTGGGTAGAGAAAACTGAGCGACAAGATCTTCAAAGGAAGCAAAGTTGGCATTGAAAAATAAATAAGACACAGCTACATGCCTTTTTTCCCCCACACAGTGTGCACCGATCTATTAACGATGAAATAAAGGTTAAACAAGATGACCCGTATTATTTGCAGGAAAAAATAAAATAAAATGAGCGTTTGTATTTGATCTCTTACAGGTTTACATTGCTGCCTTTGCTATCTCTGGTTACTCCACTGCGACGTTCAGAAACCGCTACAAGCCCTTTAACCCGGTGCTGGGTGAGACCTACGAGTGTATCAGAGAGGACCGGGGCTTTCGTCTCATCAGTGAGCAGGTATCTCAAGAAGAAGAACTTCACAAACAGAAAATGTATTACACAATATCTTATTCAGGAGTATTTTGTTTGTCTCACATCCATGAAAGCCTTTAAGAGCTCTGATTGGCTACAGGGAACCAAAAATGATTAAACTGACCTCCTTTTAAAATTGGGGGAAAACACTGGGCATCTCTATCCCCCTCTTGGTAAATTAAGATGAATCACCCATTGTGTAATTGAGCGTCAACACTGAGTGATTTATTGCTGTAATAAAATTGCTGTAATTAATCATGTTATCACAAATGAACACAAACCCTCACTTCATATATTTTGAAGGCATGGCAATTAAGTGGAAAGTAATTAAATGTCAGTCCTCAACAAAGCAGTTAACTTCTTGAACAGTAGCTTAGCAATGTAGCTAATAAGAAACCTGTGATTTCTGGCACATTGATATTTAACTGTCCTGTTATACTGTTACAATGGCGTGTTTCTTTGAAGTTTTGCTGCAGAAATGTGACAGATTATTCAAGACGCAGAATAAATCTCTAACTACAGATACTGGGCGTATCTGTTTCATAGTTTTGAGTAAATCAGACAGATGATCTGAAAGCTGAGGTTCTTCTGATGAGTCTGGTTGTATGTGGTCAGGTTTTTGGTTTTGTCTTAGTCAGCACTCTTCTCTGTACTTCACCAGGTCTGCCACCATCCCCCCATCTCTGCCTGCCATGCACACTCGGAGAACTTCTCCTTTTGGCAAGGTGAGACTCTTCTTTTTTGTGTGTTTTTGTTAGTGCTGTTAATCACATGTATTTTTATCCACTAAATTTGCTTTGGAAATGCATTCAAATCAACTTGTTTGTATTCCTGAACAGACCAGCGATGGAAAAATAAATTCTGGGGGAAGTCACTGGAGATTCTGCCAACTGGAATGGTGAATGTCACTCTTCCGAGGTAAACAGTCCACACCTATCTGTATTTAAATTTACTGCGGAGCCTCTGTTAGATGAGGTAAAGTGTAAGTCATACTTTATGTGAAGGTTCTCTCCATTAGAAATCAGTTGGGATCAATGAGACATGAAACACTTTCCAGGAATATCACCATTTTAAAATTATTATATTGCACTGCACAGAAGAAAATTTAAAAACTGGTGTTAATATTAGAAGAATTAACTGAATAAGGTGGCAGCTCATGATTATATTCTTTTAAAAAAAATTTGTATTGGTATTTTTGCCTTCATTTGACGGTTGACAGTGTAGAGAGAGACAGAAAACATGGTAGAGAGAGAGAGGGGTATGACATGCAACAAATGTCCCTGGCTGGAATTGAACAAAGGACGTCGCAGTTATATGGTATAGTAGCCTTAACCATTAGGCGGCCAACTAATGATTGTTTCATTGTTGATTTGTCAGTACTTTTTCTTCTAATAGATTAATGTTTTTGTCCAAAAAAAGTTAGAAAATTGTGAAAGATGTCCATCATAATTTCCCGAAACCCAACCCACGTCTTCAAATTGCTTGTTTTGTCCACCCCACAGTCCTAAACCCAAATATATTCAGTTTACAATGATATAAAACAGAGAAAACCAGCAAACATTCACATTTGAGAAACTAATTTCTCACTCAATTGCATTTTTGTTTGATAAATTGCTGAATTTTGGTGTTTTGTCCAGGTATGGAGACCACTATGAGTGGAACAAAGTAGTGACCTGCATCCATAACGTCCTCAGTCAGCAGCGCTATCTGGAGCATTACGGAGAGGTCACCATCCGCAACCTCAAAAGCAACGTCTGCACCTGCAAGATTACCTTCGTCAAGGTGAATCAAACTCAGCCCTTTTCTCTTTTAATGTTTTTTGCAGGTGACTTGGCTGTGTTTGGCCACACAGCGTATCTCAGGGTTTTGACTGACAAGTTTTTGTTTTGTTGTAGTCTCGTTATTGGGGTTCAGAAACGAACAAGAATGAGGTGCAGGGCACGGTGCTGGACCAAAGTGGGAGTGTCATTCACCGGTTCGGAGGTCTGTGGCATGAAGGCATCTTCTGTGACACTCTGCCCACTCCGAAATGTGTCTGGAAGCCAAGTGAGTCCATGATTATCACAAACTAGACTTAGGACATGCTTACCAACGTGTTTCCTCTTGAGTTTGTCCTTAAGGTTTTTCATGTGTTGATGTAATTAGGGTGATTGCTGAGATTCTGCTTTAGAGGTGGAGGATTTAAATGGCAGTGCAGTGAAATAATCAAGCACTCCCTGTTGCCAAAACCGCTTATCGCTTAAGTGTCACGTTTGTGCAGCAGCTCACCTGAGAGGCTTCTGTCACCCCACAGATCTCCAGCCAAGGGATTACCTGCTGTATTATGGCTTCTCCACCTTCGCCATGGAGCTGAATGAACTCACCCCAGACCTGAAGCCTCTCCTGCCCCCTACAGACACCCGCCTGCGCCCAGACCAAAGGTGAAAAAGGAAAATAACTTCTGTTGCAAAGATCAGTGTAAAATGGGACCAGGAACAATACAGATAGTGTAATAAAGTGACTGTACATGTAATTTACTGACTGTGTAAATTCTTTCTCTTTTCATAGGATGCTGGAGGAGGGACAGGTGGATGAATCAGACAGAAAGAAAGATGATTTAGAGGAATTTCAGAGGGAGCGGAGAAAAGAGCTCGCCAAAAGGGGTGAAGAACATGTTCCACGTTTTTTCAAGTGAGTTCATTTCTTTTATAATCCTGGTTCTAAAAAAATAATAACCAACTATTATGTCCTGTATCATCTGTTTAATGCTTTTTGTTACAACAAATTCACAGTAATGATTCATAATAAAGACCATAAAATAATCATGCTCTGTTGTCTGTATTACTAATACTAATTTTTTAACCTTAATGTTTGGTTGTATGAATGTTTCTATATATTTAAAGTACTTAGCCAGGTTATTTATCTAAGCCTGGATTATTTATTTGCTCATAAAAACCTTGTAACTCCACCCTTAATAATTATTTAATTTTTTTATTTTAGCTGAATGATTGCAAGCAGCTCTATGGGCTGAAATTAGATTTCAGATTTTTTTATTGACCCAAGACCATGGTTACATGTATACAAAATATACAGTTAGGGCTGCAATTTAGGTTTATTTTTGTTATTGATTAATATGGCGATTATTTTCTCTATTCACCATTTCTATAAAAGATGATCTAGTAAAAGATTAGAAAACAGTGAAAAATGACCATCACAATATCCTTGAGCCCAACAAATTTCGTGTTTTGTTCAAAACCCAACAATATTGAATTTACTATAATGTAAATGTTGTAATCTCACCGTTGAGAACTATCAGTGTTCTGGCATTTTTGCTTGAAAAATGACTGAAATGATGAATCAATTAATACAATGTTGGCAAGTACATTTCCATATTTTTACTGATGCATGTTTAAAACTGGCAACAACAATTGGAAGTTTCTTCTTTGCTCCAAATTGTTGATACTGACCCAACAGCAGAATCATTTTCTCAGGTTTTCTCATTGTGTTCCTGTGTAAATACATGAATCGTAGCAATATCAATGTTAGTAAATTATTGTTTTCTTCTTCTTCTTCTTCTTCTTCTTCAGGAAAGCCAAAGATTCCTGTGGACGGGACGTGTGGCTGACAAACGAGACTTACTGGAAGCTCAGAGAGAATCCAGGTTTTGCTAACATTGAAAACATAACTCTATGGTGATGAGGCGACAGCAACGTCAGACAAAAACGCATGAGAGAGAGAGAGATTGAAAAATATCAGTGGTGGATATTTGGACAGCATATATGAACCGCTCTGAGAAACGTTCAGAGTGGAGATGGTGCTGCTGATCTTCTGTACGCCCATGACTGGCTCATGGGAACCAGACAGTCACCTGTTAGTCACCAGTCAAGTTACCCAGCATCCAGTACAGGTAAAGAAGAGTAGAAAGAACTTTCTCATCACAATCAATTTTCTAATGCATTTGATTTATTTTTTAGATTACTTCAATCTGCGCATATATGTTTATGTTTTTGAGAATTGCACAGTTTTCTGTCCAAAAGACTGAATGTGTGACGCACACTCGACAGACCTTGAAATGAACAAATGACTTGAAATGAAAATTCTTTAAAAGTTGCATTTTTCTGTCAGGTTAGTGAGAAGCCATGTTAGTGTATTAATTGTAAACGCTCAATCAAATCATGTCCTCCTCTCAACCAGTTCACTGCCTAGTACAACTGTTTGACTGTGTAAATGTGCTGAAGTCAATGCTACAGTCAGGGCTGCATTACCAATTGAGCAAAGTGGGCAACAGCCCCAGTCCCACAAGGGGGCCAGTTGGTTTGTGGTAATTTAATTTATTGCAAACTTGTTTGGGAATATGCACCATTAAAGCACAATAAAGATAAGATCCTTAAAGCGGCTATAATTTATATTTTTACAATAACAATGTGACAATGTGAAAGGGGTCACTCGTAGTGATGAATTAAGATTTGAATGTGCAGCTCCCCTCAGCTTTACGGAGCTTTATAGTGAGTTTCAGCTCGTTG